>QRFJ01000748.1:432719-613905 GCA_006176705.1 Cocos nucifera
TAAAATCACTGCAATTTTGATTTTTTTAATAAAGAATATTATAAATGATTGCCTTAAGTGAAAAACTTAATTATATAGCTTCTTATGCTAAATAGAAATAAAAATCAAATTCACTGCTTGCGCAGGCACATAAAATAGTCTCTATTAGTACTAAAATCTAAATCCTGATGGTAGTTAAAGAGTAGTTTTCACAACCAAGCACCCAACTCTTGCTCCATTTTAAATGGCAGGATCCATCTCAGCATCCCTAGCCTCCTGCTATCCTTAGTACTGCTAGAAGTGCACAGTGAGCACTCGAACCAGAGTCAAGCATCCAACAGGATGTAGAAAAAAAACCAATGAAGGTTAGATTCTTATAAGGAAGCATACCTCAGAAGGACCTGTCCTTCTTTTTCTTATGGCTGGCACAGTGTAATAGGGATAGTCCATTCCTAGTGGCCAATCAGCCTGTTGCATTGAAAATATTTCTTATAGTGGCTTCTCTTTCAGCTCTACCTTCTTCTTTCTTTTTTTTCTCCATCAATTTGCTTTTTGCAGACTTTTTTCTTTCCAAAGATTTCTCTTGGAAGAAGTCTATTCGCTCCATTCACAAGATACTTGAGCCTCTTGAAACCTTTCATGAGAGCTTGTGAAACGCAATGTTCATAGTCAGCCAAGAAATTATTGTATAGTTTATGCGATATGGTAATTATGATATGAACTATGGCCATATGCATCAGTCAAGGATACTGAGAATAATATTATCGTCAGATCACGCTAACTTTCACACGACTCTCAAGCTTTCTTAGCTCACTTGATCATCATCAGGACAATGATCTTGGACTGATCTCATCACTATCTGGACTAAAAGTTTTCAGTGAACTTGATACTGTTGCGAACTCTGCTTCACAAAACATCTTGCAGGTGAGCCAACATTTGTGCGAGCTAGTCCTTATATCTTCATGTTGGCACTGAAGCTCATCAACATCGAGCCTAATGTGTAATACCTGCCTTTATATCTTCATCATCCATTTTTTTCAGAGACTCTCTACTTTCACGTCGATGGAGAGCTGATTAAGGATGGGAGGGGATTCCAATCACATGGTTAACTTCTCAAATCCTTAAATAATTTTGAAGTTTGAGTCAATTTTATATTGATTCGTCGGTCAGTCTGGTCGTGTCAAGATACGTGCTAGTGGTTGGATGCACACATATTTTTTGATTAGAGATCAAAGATTTTTAGTTAGATTTGTACAGTTATTCTTGAACTAATTTTATTAGAGATTATTTTAAATAAATTAGCTCTCATATATTTCTTTGAATCCACACTTCTCTTAGGCAAGTAAATCTTTCAGATAATGAAATTTCTAGTCGGTGTGCGGTTCTTCAAATGGACCTTCAAAAACCTCACCTAACAGTTTTGGTGATGGAGTAATCATGAGTGGACAACTCTTGTTTCAATTTTCTCTAATCAATGGTGCCTTCCAAACTGATTCTCTAATTCATGAATTCTCATGTTCCGAATATTGATCACAGTCCTTTAGTTAAGTCAGACCCCACCATTTTACGATTGGAATTCTATTGGGTCTCTCACCATATCTGCAAATTATTGAGCTCCAACTCATATCATCCAGCCATAGCATCAATGCCTAATAGATATGGTTGCCATTCTTCCCATTTGTGCAACTAAACACTGTTCCACGTAAGACAATCAACCTCGAGAGACGCCAATCATCTACAATGGTTGAAAGATCCAAACTTTAGATATTTTGTTTAGAGAACATTTATTTAAGAGATCTCATTAAAATTGACTTCACTTGAGTCATAACAATTATTGACTAACCTAGTTAGCATGGGTTAGCTCAATATTGTAGCCACTCTCAGATACAAAATGTGTGTCATAGAAAATGGTAGGTAAGTTGAACGTGGAAGAGGATTATGGCCATTAATCGACAAAGAATGCATTTAGGTCGAGTAAGCTTTCAATTAAAAATCAGTCGATCGTATTTGCCAAGACTTACCTTAGATACCAAATTATCGAACAGAACTAATGCAGAGTTAGCCCTATAATCCAGGCTCGAACCATGAAGCTAAAATTAGGTTCTTGACTTGACGCGGTTCACATCTCAATGTGATTCAATCTTGACCCAAACGTAATCCTATTTAGGTTGGATAAATCTAAGCTTTCTCTGAATCCCACCTAACCAACTCTTGGTTTCGATTTGAGCAACCGCTTTTAGACCTAATTGAGCTATCAAGTCCGCAACCAAATTTTATGAAGATATCTTAGATCTAAAAATTCATAAATTTTTAGATTAATAATTGATAATCTTTAATTTTTAATTAAGTTTTTGGTTCATGAACCAAATCATGTACAAATTTTTAAGATTTCAGGATCTAGAATTTGCCAAAAAATAAAGTTCTTATTTTTGCATTAAGGATGAACGCGCAACATCCCTACACATCATAAGAATACCCCATTGAATGGAAGGAGAGGATCTTTAAACTCTACTTTATTCTTATGACTGGATGGCCAAGGAAAATATCTTAATTAGAAATATATTTTCTAAAATAAAATAAGTTAGATCTAAATCATATATCACATATATAATTAATGATCTAACCTATACATGCCTTACATACATCTCATATATCATAACTCAATCAACCATGCATGCCTTCAGATCTGATATATTACATATTATATTTAAAACATAATTTTAAATTAATACATTCAAAATAAACTATTCTAGATAGTTTTATAGAACTATTCTACAACTAGTTCTAAAAAATGCACTTTCATATCTATATAAATATAAATAAAAATTAAAAACTTCTATTTTCTAATTTTTTTTAGATCTGATTTTATAATATTTATAATATCCAAAAAATAAAAATAAAATAGATCAAAATTATATTTAATCAAAATATCAAACATGATTATACTAAGACTACACATAGAACTATGTTAATTCTAAGTCTAGTCATGCATTCTTTCAAAATTTCTATAGATCTAATCTATTTAATTTTTTAATTTTTTGATTTTTTTAGATCTTAATCATATCTGATGGTGACATCTAAATATTTTTATGATCATATCATAATAAAAATTAAATAAAATTTTAAAATAGATTAAAGAATTGCCAACGCAGCCTGTACCAATGAAGAAAAAATCATATTTTTCATCATAGGATCATCAGATCCAATCAGATCTGAAAGATATTCAAAATTTTTTTTTAATAAAATTCTAATTAGATCTAAGATTTCTCAAATTTGATCTTATTAGATCTGGATATTAAAAATTAATAAAAATTAAATCAAATTTAATTTAAGTTACCTGATTGGTAAGCTAATATCTTTACGATGATCATTGTCTTCATTAGGTTCTCGAATTGAGCTCCACGTGCTTAGCCTCTAACAGAGTCCACTTGGTTCAGAGGATTCTAGGATCTTCTTCTCTGAATCAAGGGCTCTAAAAAATTGATCTAGATCTGAATCTTGAAGTTTTTTAAAACTTCTTTTGAAAGAAGCGTCAGTTTTTTCATTTCAGCATGCTGCTTCTTTCCTATTTGTGACCAATGCTTCTTGGATGGCTCTTAGACTTGTGCCCAACCTTAGGCATGGAGAGGGAGAGAGAGAGGATTAGAGAGAGGGCATGGAAGAGAGAAGGGTAGCATTGTGGCATGGTGAAAGGGAGAAGCACTAGAACCCTAGGCACAAATAGGATTTAAATAGATCCTACTGCGCCATGCAGTGCCACATCACCTCGGCCAATCAGAGGCCTTTATTTAATCAGTTCTAAATCTGATTGATGGGGTGATGTCATCTGATTACATCAGATATAGTCCCTCAAAAATCCACTAAAGTGGTGCCAACACTAGATAAACCTAGTGAGTTTGGCGCCTAAGAGTCCATCTCTATCAAATGTTCCTGGAGTCCCATCTGTATGGGACTCTTCTTAGATGGGACTCCTCTTATCCACATGGGGTGCATGCCTAGGGTGGCATGCACCCTCTCTCTTTCCTCTTTTAGCAGGGGGACAAGAGATCTAATTGTTCTCCAATGGATGCATGCCACATGGCCCTCTATCCAAATGTCCAAGGTCAACTGTTGACCAATGTTCGAAACAAGAATTGGTAGGTATTATCTAAAATTCATCTGATGAATTAAGATAATCCTTTTCTAACTTAGACAAGCTCCAATCAAACTAAGACAAGGTTCTTGAGTGAGCCTAAATAAATTTGGCTTAGCGGAGACGAACCAAAATAATTACAGAAGGAGAATGTTAGGCTCAATCTTGTACTAGCATGACTTCCTTGAATCTAATCAAAATCAATCGAACTGGATTAGCCTAACTGATGACATCCAGACCCAAATCCTTATTTGTGTGATCTAGTTAGATTTAGTTTCATATGGTAATGAGATATGTCACGATCTTCATCATCAACATCATCGAAACATCTTTTGATGGATCCAAACTTTTTTGATTCATACAATTAGAATGATCGATCATCAAGATCATTCTAATTGCTCCCAAAATCCACCAGTGACACCTAGCAGTATATGGTGGCAAGCCATCAGAATAAAAAATGAACACCTTGGTGCAGCTACTTGTGTGATTGGATTCTTTTATCTTGAGCTTCGATAGGATTAGGGTTAAGGTGAACTCATTAAACCCAATATCTGTCATATGAATTAATCATTTGATTTGAGTCCGATATGAAATTCTAATAGAAACTCTTCCTATCATCTTTATACTGCCATTCCCATGGGCTGATGGACTCAATCTCATAATTATCATAGGGCTACTCATGTATCGAGATAGATAGATCCTCTATTGGTGCAATCCAATTCCTACAATGAACATGCTATAGCCAACATACATCTTAGGATTTCGAATGGCTAGGAGATCGAGTTATGGTATAGTCAAACTATAACATCCTCAAGATGAACTGTCGATGCATCTTAGATCAAAGAACCAGACACACCACTGTAGCATGGAGTCAGTCATAGATGAGAAGGTAGACTCTCTTATGACTGCTCGAGGTGGTCACGCTCAGTGTCCTCATTCTCTAACGAGTATCTTTACTCTCACTTTGGTGTCTCCACACCATAGATTTCAGACTCATCTATCCTTCCAAATCGATCATACACCAACCTTCCAAATCGATCATCATCCTTATGATGATCCAATGGTCGGAAGCCATTTATGAGTTAATTATAAAAATTCATGTCTTAAATGTTTAACTTTTGAAAATATGAATTGTCATTCCATTAACTCAAAGAATTTATCATAGATACTTTAAATACACATTGTGATAGAAAAATAATCCATTTATTAATTTAAAATCAAAATTATAAAATTCCTCTTAGAAGTGTAATTATAAGTGATTTAGCTAAATCTGCGACTTCTAAGGCATCACATCTAATACTAATATCTATTATACACTTACATTACTCGAATAAATTTAGAATTTAGAATCCCACTAGGATTACGGAATCACAAGATCTTTTCTCTTCCTTAATTTATATTTCTCTCTTCCTCCTCTCAACAGTTGCCCATAACCTAACGGGAGCGGCACTCCCTCAGTCCCAAGGAGGGAGGTAGCCCCAACACCATACCATAGATCTACATTATGTATAAGATCAGATAGTTTGCTACCCTTAGAGAATGTCAAAGGGCCTCCTCAAGATTTCATGCTAAAGATCAGGAGTTTTTACAAAGTTGGCATTGGAGCTGGTTGATGCCATGGTGATGCGGCCAACAAGATGACTTCATTCTATCTATAAAAGAAGAGATTACTATTGATTATCTTTATGAATGATAATACAATAATGTATGGACAAATAAACAATTGGCAATATACCATTTTATCATAGCCCTGTAGACTACTAATCGGCTATACAATTTAATAAACATACCAAGTTCAGATTATCGTCAACTGCGCCACACCTACCTTACTGGCATTTGGCTTGTTAACAAAGCAAAAGGATAAATTAAGTTAGTTTTAGATGAGAAATCTCGACACTTCAATCGCTCGCTCGCAATCATCTATACAAATCTCTTCGAGTCTTCGATCTTACATCATGGACAAGCAAGACTGAACATAAAATCCATCATTTATACTGAAAAAGCATGAAAGAGCATGATGACAGTTCTAAGTTGTCTCATACATAGTCCCTCGCATTATTCGATGGATCAATATGAACTCAGGTGCCAGAGAACATATCAATATTTCAGTATGATTGCAGACAACCTATCTTGCGTCTCAGCGGATACATCCTCAGACCTGACCATCATTTGAAATATTCAAAACGATTCCTAATAAAGTAGAAAAATAAACTTAAAAAACGTCATTAGAACTCTCACTATAGATCGAGGAGGCGAATGTCTTATCCAATGAGTTTTATGATATATCTCTAGAAGAGAATGTGATTCTCTTACATTTGACTCCTCCCACAACATATAAAAGGAATTTGAACCAAAAATATACGTTCCAAAAGCTAATCGTCAGTTCTTGTGACAATGGTACTAGCCTATCTTCGTAATTATACCACAATTACATTTATTAAAATAAAAATAAATATATTTATATTTCATAATAAGTCATACATCTTCTATGAACTTCTATTTTTTGATGGACGTTCTTAGGACTATTTAGTTATTTAAGAAAGAAAATTTATTGATTAGGTCTATGAAACTGTTTATGATCAAATTATACGCTGTTAATTAGATTGACAATGTTTATTGAGCATAGATCGTTGTATGCAATATAGATTGGTTGTTCTTTTTAATCAAGGAGGTTTGGAGACACTGGTATGGCATACAAGTAAAGATGTAAGGATACATTCATCACTAACATGACAAACTCCAGAGCATTCTTGGTGTCAAGAAATTGCTCTTGATTGCGGATATAGGTATAAATTATCCTATAGACCTAAGATCAACCATAGTGGCTTGCAAACAACTCATTATGCTTTGGTACCAAACTAACTAAATTTTTAATTCAATAAAGAAAGATTTTTAGGCATAGTCAAGTACTTATGAAGTCGATGAATGATCAAGATGGAATTGACCACTTTCAAAGAAGTTGGAAGAAGGAATTATCACTGTATTTCAACTATTAGCAAAAATCTTGGCTAGGATAATCCATGAGATAGATTTAGTATTTTGTAATACAATATGGATGAACCTAAATCGAGATTTAATCAGTTAAAACTCTGAGGATGTCCTTATGAGCATTTGATCAAGGGTATGAATTATATGGAAACTATATGCCAACATGGGTTCTAAGATATTGTTCTATGACATTCGACCTATTCGGCCATCCGAGTGCTATTGCTAGATGGTTCACCTGCGATTGGTATAAAATTTGTCTAGATTACTACTAGCTTAGGTTTAGACTGATGGGATCACACCACATAAGATGTTCTTCAATCTGATCAGATATTGAATTCATGTTGGTTGCAACATCCAGCTCTGCTACCAAGTGTTGCGGCCTAATGGCTGCTCAGAACTATAGTTCATAAGATTCGATCTCTTGTGTCGACCTCGAGTGTTAATCCAGAATATGAACAAGAGCAAAGATGATGAATGGCATCTAGTTTTTTTGGGCTTGGCATTGGAACACGAGAAAAAGAGAGGAAGAGAGTAGCGAGAGAAAAGCTATATATTGATTTCCTTTTTTGTAAAAGTTTACAAAACCTAGATTTTATATACCCTAGGATTTTGCATATACCACATGGACCCTAATTAAATCAACCCCAGTTGAAAATTTTTTTAGGCTAAACCAATGACATAAAAGCACTACCAAGGCCATGTACACTTCATGTTCTCACTTGCTTCTCATTACCCCTGGATCTAAAATCCAATCCATACATACGTTAGGCCCTCTTAAGATCTTATTGGACCAGGTTCTTAAGATCCCTAGAAAATTAGGAATTCCTATTCTGAAACCAAATAGAAAAACTCCGTATGTTCTAATATTGCCATACATTGAGTCGGCTCTCTTAGAAAGCCGAGCTGGCTCATCTGCATCTCGCTCGCAATATCTATTCTTTGTTTTGCGAGAGCAGGCGCGACTCGAATTGTGCCTTGAGCCGACTCATCTCATCCGAGCTTGACTTGACTTACCAGTATCCGAGCTAGCCTGCCTGTGTGTGTCAGTCCTCTTATCTTGGCTAATTTCTTCGTGTTGGCTTTGGTTCTTTGCTCCATCTTATGCTTCTAGATTTTTGGTAGTACCTAACCAAGTCCTTTCATCAACGATCTTCACAGCTGAACCATGAAACGTGTGAGGCTGGTATGCCACCTTTCTTACTAAGATAACTCCTATCTAGTCTAGGGACTCCACCCATTCCTAGTCTAATTCAGAGCCACCCCTGACTCGTCCTATGGCCTTCCTAAGGCTTGGGAGCACTACTTACCAAATTCTTACAATCTCCACCTTGGTTGTGCCCCAAGCCTTGGCAACATCCTGGCAATATTTTTCCTACACGATCCCGCTTGTGCATTCCCTGTATAGCCTCTTTGTGCAGCACCTTGCTTACTATCATTGTTCTTATAGCTAATTGCAGCTCTTTTTGAGGCCTTTAGTGATGACCGTCGTGCACTTGATGAAGAACCTTGGATTGCACCTAATGCACCACCTGGAGTTGTAGGACACCCTTCTGCTTGCAGCCACATATCATTTATTAAACAATCATGAAGAATCTATAGCAATTCCTATGCCGGCATTCCACTATGTACCCTGATTATGATTCTCAGAACTTTGATCTATCCTTCTACACATTGCTACCCATCTAAACTATGCATCTTCAATTGAGTGCATAGGATATTGATTCCTCCTTGCACTCTCTGCTTGTGAACTCATATAAAACTCTCTTCACTTATGAAGTCACCTCTGTTCGGATGCTTCTATCTGAATTCGAAGTCCTTCCTGATTTGCAGAAGCTGATCTAGTGAATCGGAGTTCTCTCGAGGCTCAAGAATCTAGTCCATGTTGTACTACAAGCCTATCATTGTACCTCGAACAAGTCGCCTTGCTAACCTCTCTGGATCGCACTTCGTACTCCATACGACCCGTCTCTGAAACTATCTCGAATATACTGCACCCTATAGGCTCCTCCAAAACCACCAAGAGCTCATCCAATTCTTCACTTTTGATGACTAAACCAATGAAATCTGACTTTTTTTCTTTCTTGCACTTCTTTCCAAGTAGATATTCTTGCTTAAAGTATCCTGCTTCACTACACTTGAAGCACTTCTTGGATCTCTTGCTGCCTCTTCACTAATCCTTCTTCTTTTCTTACCTAGGCCTCTCTGACACCATGAGACCATCCTGAAAGATCTCTCCCTTCGTCATCCATTCCTGCTGCTCGTTGGATCTTAGCACTGATACGATCTTCTCATACACCAGTATCTCCTTACCATACAATAGTGTAGTTACCAATAGATCAAAGCTCCTGAGTAGTGAACATAGCAACAATAAACTCTTGTGCTTCTCTTTGAGCTCCACCACAATGTTGAGCAAGTCCATGCTCATCCGATCGAATCGCTAAATATGTCCAGCAGTATTCTTACCCTCCTGCATTCGAAGGCTATATAGTTACTTTTTCAATACTAACTTGTTGCACATGTTCTTTCCTGTATACAACTGATGTAACCTTGACCATAAACTCTTGGGTGTCTTCTCCTCCAACATGCCATACACCACCTCATTTGCCTGATAAGTCCAAATCATGTTACATGCTCTTTTCTCCAAGGATTCCACTCCTTGTCTGTCATCTCTTCTGGCTTATTCTTCAAGATCGAATCTAGCCTCATTTGAATCAGTAGATCCTCCATCCTAACCTTCCACATCATGAGATATTTTTTTTCTATCAAACTTCTCAAATCCTATCTTCAATTCGCTATTTTTCATGATTAAACTAAATAAAAAATAACCAACAGATAGATCTGAAAATTATCTTGACTAGGGATGGTGGACAGCAGTCCTTAGATCATTTTCTTCTTTATGAAGTTTGGAGAAAATCTTAGATCTGAATCTTGCTACTGATGTCTGCTAAAACTTGATCTTCTTCCTCCTTCACACTCAACTGGGCTTTGATACCAATTGTTGGTGCAACACCTAGCTCTGATACCAAGTGTTGGTGCCTACGGCTACTCAAAATCATAGTTGTAGATCAGATCTCTTGCACGAACTTAGGTGTTAATCTAAAAATATGAAGAATAGCAAAAGATGATGATGGCACCTAGGACTTGGCTTTGGAACCAAAGAAAAAAGAGAGTTAGGGAAAAAAGCTGTATATTGATTCCTCTTCTTGTAAAAGTTACAAAACTTAGGTTTATATATCCTAGGATTTCTGCTATACCACATGGATCCTAATAAATCCAACCCTAGTTGAAAAACTTACCTAGGCTAACCCAATACATGAAAATACTCATTGAGCCCATGTCTATCCATGTCTCACATGCTCTCATCCCCTGGATCTAAATTCGATCCATACATGTGTTAGCTCCTTTAAGACCTTATTGGACCAGGTCTTAAGATCCCTAGAATAGAATCTTATTCTAGACCAAACAAAAAACCCCATATGTTCTGTACGCCACCATCGAGTCAACTCTCTCAAAAGTCAAGCTAGCTCATCTACATCTCATCTAAACTCTATCTTCTGTCTGCCTAAGATAGCCAGCTTGGTTGTGCCTCGAGTCAGCTCGATCATAGCTCGAGCTAGCTCGCCTGCATATCCGAGCCAGCTCGCTTGTGTGTCAGCCCCTTATCTTGGTTGATTCTTCTTCTAGCTTTGGTTCTGTTACTTCATCTTGTGATCTAGTTTTGGAGTACCTACCAAAAATCTCTCAAGGTTCTTAAACTGAACTCGAACCTAGCAGGGCTACACGCCGTCTCTTCTAAGACAACTCCTATTCTAGCCTAGGATACACATCCATCCTAGTTCCTGGAGCCAACACCCTGAACTCTCCTATGGCCTTTCAAGGTTGGAGCACACAGCATACAAAATTCTGATTAACATCGATGATTAAGAATCATTCTAGATAACCATCGATGATTGATGTTTAACCTAGTGCAAGTTGGGATTGCTAATTGACTTTATATTTGATTAAAGCTAAGAGAGCTAAGTATAGTTAATTAAATAATGGATTTAATTAGATAGTTGGGGCTTTTGATGGATCAGTTCCAATTGATTTATGGATAAGCAATTCAAAAAGAATAAGTCCTAGTTCAATTAGGACTTGTATCAACCCAATCCATTTTATTAGAATTAAATAGAATTATTATAATTTAATCTAATTAAATTAGGTTAATTTTGATTAGGACTAAGACTAATTCTAATTGGATTGATTATTTTATTTAATTTAAAAAATATATATTGACAAGTCAAATAGAAGTTCTAGTGCGATAGGACTTCTATCCTTGGCCACCTAGTCCAATGCCCTCCAAACCCCTCTTTGAAAGTTTTGTGCATGCGAAACTCTTCTCTTTAGGTCCTTCATGCATGCCCCATCTCCTTCCTTCTTTCTTATATGGTATTTAGTTGTGGAATGAGTCAAATATGGTTAGAAGGTTTGAATTCAAACTCTATTTGATAGAGTTTATTATTATCAAAACTCCTACCCATGCTTGCCACCAACCCTTCCTGATTTTATTGAAATTTTTGTGCCTTTTAAGGGAGGTTTTGTGTGCACAAAATTTGTGGTCCATGGTAGAGAAAAGGGACAGGGCGCCCAAGAGTTGGGTGCCCCAAGTCTTGCCTAATTTGGACAACCCTTGACTAAGTATTTGACCTAGACAAGAATTGGTTCATATCTCTCTATTTAAAGGATCTTTTGATCTAATTTTTTTTAAATATTCTAGATATTAGAGAAAGGTCCTTATGTGTGGGAAGATCTGGGAGAGAAAGGCTTAGGGCATGGGAATTATAAAGACACCAATCAAGGTGTCTAGATGAGAGAACAAAGAAGAAGAAGAGGGTCTTCTCCTAGGATTTTCTTCTACATCTATTCCTCCATTATTTATGAGTTTTTGAGAGGAGTCTCAAGTTCATAAATCTCTTCTCTTCCTTCTAAAAGTTGGAGAGTCAAAGAATCAAAGAGAAAAGATCCAAATCGACCATCGAAGAAGGATCAGCATAGTACTAGCATATTGTGCTGATTTTTGGGCATCAAACTTTTGATCAGCGATCGAGGGCTCATGTGGACAATCTATAGAGGTTGGACACATGTGTGGCTTGAAGCAACAATCTTAGGCCTAAATCAATGAGTTAAGAAAGTCGACTTGCAAAGGTAAAGGTGATATGATCTTCCTTACTACATACCTAGATTTGATCTAAAGTTGTTTTATTGTTGATATGATCAACATGAAGTTTTCTAATCTTTTAATTTCTAATTTAATATCATGCTTTAATCATGCAATAGAATCTTAGATCTTGAGCTTTTCTTTTATTTCCATAAATTAATATGATTAATTTATGTCTTTCGCTGCATAGATCTGAAAAAATTTCAAAATCAAATCCAAAAATCTTAGATCTATTTCCTTCAATTGGCATCAGAGCCATGTTACTTTATTACATGATTTTATACATATTTATATTATTTTTTATATTTTATCTAATTTATAATTTAATATTTAAATCTAAAATTAAAAAAAAAATAGATCATACGAATTGATTATAAGGTTATCCTGCTATAAGGTTTATCCCTTATAGTGGAGAGGTGGTCCTAGTTCATATAGATCTAATATAAATCATAAATTTATTAGATATAATCTAGATTAATTTATAATTTATTAGATTTAAATTTATTTAAATCTAAAAATAAATATTTTAGATTGCATGGACTAATTATAAGATTGTCCTGCTGTAAGATTTATCCCTTACAGTGGAGAGGTTGTCCTAGTACGTGCTGATCTAAAATTATGATCATAAAATTTTAGATTAGATCTAAAAAATTTTATGATATAATTAAAAATATTTTAAGTTAATTTTTATCATCATAAATATGTTAGATTTGATCTAAGGTAATTTATGATTGATTAGAATTGAAATAGTTTCAATTACATGACATGTTTAGATTAAATCTAAAGTAGTTTTATGTTTATTTTATTTGTATATTGATTATGAATCAAACATGCAACTGGTTAGTAGAATCATATTGTAAAAATATTTTATAAATATAAAAATTATTTTTGAGATGCTGAACCCCAACCCTCAATCCAAAACTTAATTAAGAATTAAGAGTTGTTTTGATTAGGATCTAGGATTATGAATTGAAGATCCTAAGACATAAATTATAACACAATGGGTTAATGGGTTAGTGAAAATTGGGTCCATTAATTGGGTTAGATCTAAGGTTAGATTAAAGAATGAACTTAATTAGAGAATTGACTAAATCTAATCAATAGTTATCTTAGATTAGGTCAAGAATTCTCTAGAACAATTATAATAATTGTAGTTGATCAAGTCTATGTCCCTAACGAGAACTAAGATGGACTTGATCTTGGTTAAGCAATCTAGCACGAACTGTTAGGTTGATCCAATCAGCAACTAATTAACTAGTTGGTGTCTAATGTAAGTCTAGCAATCTAGATCGGTGGTTTTTAATTGGTAGTCTGCTTACCTAACCATTTCTAATGGTATCTAAGGCAAGCTTTGACTGACCCACCCACTGATCTCACTTACCAAGCCTTCTTGGTGAAGTTATGTTTTGATCAGATCACTTGACAATTCAAGTTGACCCATGTCAGCTAGGTACAATCAGTGTGACTAAATTTAGGTGCTCATCTAGGACCCAACCTATAATGAAGGTGAGCTAGTGAGATGAACATAATAAGTTGGTTCATCTGACATTTTTCTTCTTCTTTAATCAAATCAATTAAAATCTCTTAAAAATTATTAGAATTCTCTAAAAATATAAATAGTTTATGATGATAACTAGATCATAGCCTCCTATTAAGTGGATGATAATGAGTCCATTAATTGGATAATCATTGAAGGCCCAAAGCCTGGTCTTTTCGGCTAGTGGAATTATCATCATCATGAAATATAGACTCCTGAATCGTTAATCTTTCTTAAATATGGCTAGGTTGATCAACCAAGTTCTGGACTTAATCATTTATTGATAGATGGACCAAGTATGGGTCATAGTTAATGCGTTGAAATCTACTGAATTTTTCAAGTGGAGGCAAGCTGATTGATTATGAATTCGGCAACAATTAAAACTTACTTAGAAAATTATTTAAAAAAATAATTGCTTAAAACCTATACTTAGATGTACATGGGTTGACCAACCAAAGTTGGGTTTGTATGCAAATTTGTGGAACTTCTAGTTATCCAATTAAGAAAGTAATTTCTTGAAGTGGAGGTAGAGGCTACTAATTCAATAAATTAGTAAAAAAATAATGATTAAAATCTAAATCTTTAGATTTATGCAAATATAATTAAATGTCGTTTCTTTATGCAGATAATGGCTACTTCATTTTCGCTACGATCATTATTAAACAATGATAAGCTAGTGGGACCCAACTTCGTAGTTGGTACTGTAAGTTGAAGATTATCTTGGAGCATGAATGGATCTTGTCTATGTTAATAGATCCAGCACTCGAGGAACCAGCTGCAAATGCACATGGGTTAGTCAGATACACTTATCAAAAATGGCTCAATGATCGAACCACGGTGTGCTGTATTATGCTGGCAGTTATAAACGATGAGTTCAATCGTAGGTTTGAGATAGCTCAGCCATAAGACATGCTTCAAGTATTGGAGGAGTCTTTTGGCACACTCAATAATGTTGAGAGGCACAAAACTAGTTGTGCCATCTTTAATGCGAAGATGGGGGACAGAGCTTCAGTCATTGATCATGTACTGTACAAGATCGAGTTAATGGAGCATTTGAGCAAGCTTGGCTTTTCCTTTCATGAGTAGCTAGGAAAAGATGCAATACTAAACTCGTTATCTAAGTCTTATCTCCCATTTCTCACTTATTATAGAATGACAAAGCCTGAAGTTAACTATCATGTATTACTAGGGTTACTTCAGAACTTTGAGAAGGATCATCAGCTCCATAAGAAGTCGGTGAACTTAGTAGAAGGTTCATCTTCTGGTTCTCGATCCTTTAAGAAAGAGATGAAGAACAAGAAGAAGAAGTCCAGGAAGATGCAAGTTCAGACTGAGATATCTATGCAGGGCAAGACCAAGAAGATAAAGCCCAATAAGAGTCAAGCTTAGTGCTTCTTCTATAAGAAGCAGAAATACTAGAAGAGAAACTATCCTTAGTATATTGCCTTCTTGGATCCGAACAGGTTGAGAATGAAGCAAGCTATTGCTGGGCGAGGTATTTATATGATAACTCCTTGCAATTTCTTTATCTATGATATTACTGACTAGATATTGGATACTGGTAGCTCTTATTATATTTGTAATTTATTGTAGGGATTGCAGGTCAGTGGAAGATTCGAGCAAGGTTAGAGGTTTCTGAACATTGGAGATGGAAGACTAGTTCCAGTTCTAACATTAGGATTCTTATAGCTTGTATTTAAGTCTCATACTATTATTCTTAATGATTGTCATTTTTATCTTAGTTTCTTTTTGAATGTAATTTTCGTAGGTCTTTTAGCCAAAGATAATTATAAGATTTTAATAAAAAAATTTATAATATCATTATGAATGGTATTACTATATTCTTTGAATATTTGAATAATGGTGTATACATGTTATCACAACCTATTAATGTAGTCTACTCCATTGACAAGCATCCTAGATTAGATAGTGTATTTTGATATCTACTTATGGCATTGCAGGCTAGGTCACATCAAAAAAGAAAGTCTTATGGAAAGAAAAAGAAGTCTGTGAAAAAGCAAAAGGTGGAAGGATCAAAGAAGAAGAAGGCAGAGCCGAAGATAAAAGGCCGATGGCAAAGGAAAGTATTTCCATTGCAACAGCGACGGCCATTGGAAGCGGAACTGCCCTACTTACCTGGCCACCCTGAAGAACAAGAAGGAAGGTCCTTCTGGAGGTATGCTCATTAATCGAGCAAAACGTGAATGCCAAACGACCTAGGGATAGTCCAAACGACAGATATCTATGGCACCTGAGATTAGGTCATATAGCAGAAGATAGGATCAACAAATTGGAGAAAAATGGGCTATTGAGTCCATTGACTTTTAAGTCATATCCAACTTGTGAATCTTGTCTTCAAGGCAAATTGACTAAACTCCCTTTTGTTGGACATGGGGAGAGGGCCACAGATCTCCTTGCCCTAGTACATACTGATGTGTGCGGCCCATTTGATGTGCCGGCTAGAGGCAATTTTGTCTACTTCATTACCTTTACCGATGATCTGTCTAGGTATGGGTATGTGTATCTTATGAGACACAAGTCTGAAGCTTTTGAAAAGTTCAAAGAATTCAGACATGAAGTAGAAAAACAAACTGAAAAACCCATTAAGGTTCTTCGATCAGATCGAGGAGGTGAATACCTTAGCCGAGAATTCCTAGACTATCTCAAGGAAAATGGCATAGTCTCTCAATGGACTCCACCAGGAACACCTCAACTCAACGGGGTTTCAGAATGGAGAAATCGGACTCTATTGGATATGGTTCGATCCATGATGAGCTTTCACAGACCTTCCCTGATTTTCTTTGGGGACATTCATTGTTAACTTCAATTTATCTACTGAATAGGGTTCCCTCTAAAACCGTTCCTACCACACCGTATGAGATATGGCACGGTAAGAAACCAAGTCTGAGTCATCTCAGAATTTGGGGTTGTCCGGCTCATGTCAAAAGACAACAAGCGGACAAGTTAGAGTTTAGGTCCTTTAGAGCTCGATTCATAGGATATCCTAAAGAGTCATTAGGATACTATTTCTACATTCCAGAAGACCACAATGTGATTGTGAGTCGACATGCCATCTTTCTTGAAAAATAGTTTATTCAAGATAGCGGCATTGGAAAGCAGATTAAGCTTGATGAGAAAGTCTCACAAGTACAACGAGCTAAGGACCAATTGGAACCAAATCAGGTTGAGCCAATAAGAACACTACCTCCTCCACCTCGTAGATCGGAAAGAGTTTTCCATCCCCCTGAAAGATACTTAGGTATTATTTCAGAGGAAAGTAGAGAAAATGTTCCTCATAGGTAATGGTGCTCATGGTGATGATCCCAAAACCTACAACGAGGCGATATCAGATATCGACTCCGAGAAATGGCTAGAGGCAATGCAGTCAGAAATTGACTCGATGCACTCAAACCAAGTCTGGACCTTGGTAGATCCACCAGAAGGTATAGTACCTATTGGGTGTAAATGGATCTTCAAGAGAAAGATTGGTGCAGATGGGAATGTGGAGACATTCAAGGCTAGACTAGTGGCAAAAGGTTATAGTCAACGCGAAGGCATTGACTATCAGGATACCTTTTCCCAGTGGCTATGCTAAAATCCATCCGCACATTGCTTGCCGTTGCAGCCTATTTCGATTATGAAATATGGCAAATGGACGTGAAAACGGCATTCTTAAATGGATATCTTGAGGAAGATATCTATATGGAACAGCCGCTAGGTTTCACATCCAGTGATACTGATCACAAGGTTTGCAAGCTGCAAAGGTCCATATATGGACTTAAGCAAGCATCTCGGAGCTGGAACACTCGTTTCAATGATGTGATCAAAATGTTTGGTTTCATCAAAAATGAAGAGGAACCATGTGTTTTCAAAAAGGTCAGTGGGAGCGCTGTTGTCTTCCTCGTATTGTACGTGGATGACATCCTCCTTATTGGGAATGATATTCCCATGATGACAACAGTCAAATTATGGTTGTCCAAGGAATTCTCCATGAAAGACCTAGGTGAAGCATCCTTTATTCTAGGAATTAAGGTCTATAGGGATAGACCGAATAGGATGCTAGGACTTTCACAGAAGATGTACATAGAGGAAGTACTAAAGAGGTTTAGTATGGAAAACTCTAAGAGGGGATTAATACCCTTCAGACATGGTATTCATCTTTCCAAGAAGATGTGCCCCAGCACACCTGAGGAAATAGAATGCATGAGCAAGATCCCTTATGCTTCTGCAATAGGGAGCCTCATGTATGCCATGCTATGTACACGACCTGATATAGCCCATGCTGTGAGTGTCACAAGCAGATATCAGTCAAATCCAGGTGAAGAACACTGGACTTCTGTGAAATGTATCCTTAAGTACTTGAAGAAGAACTAAGGATATGATGTTGGTCTTTGGTAACGGAGAACTCCAAGTCCAGGGATACACAGACTCGGATTTCATGTCCGATATAGATGATCGAAAGTCGACATCTGGGAGTCTGTTTGTGTGCAATGGTGGTGCTGTCAGCTGAAAGAGTTCCAAGCAAACTATGATAGCAGATTCCACCATGGAAGCAGAATATATCGCTGCATCAGAGGCTGCGAAGGAAGCATTCTGGTACAAGAAGTTTGCTGCAGAAATTGGAGTAATGCCATCAGATGCCATTCCTCTATACTGCGACAACAATGGCGCCATAGCCCTTGCTAAGGAGCCAAGGTCTCACCAGAAATCCAAGCACATTGAGCGGCGATACCACCTCATCCGCGATTACCTCGAGAAGGGTTACGTCGAGGTCAAGAGAGTCAACTCCATAGATAATGTGGCAGACCCACTTACAAAGCCGTTGGGCCAGCAGAAGATCGAAGCCCACCTTGAGAAGATGGGACTTAGACTTGTAGCCAATTGGCTTTAGGACAAGTGGGAGATTGTTAGATATATGTGCCCTAGAAGCCAGAATTGGCTGACACTTGTAATACACTTCTAGGGGCAAAATTATAATTTTGACTAATAATCAATAAAATGGGTTATTTTCTATCACATATGTGTATTTAGTGTCTGTGATACATCCTTTGAGTTAATGGTAATGATAATTCATATTTTCAAGAGTTGAAAATTTAAGACATGAATAATCATTATTAACTCATAAATTGCTCCCGACCATAGGATCATCACGAGGATGGTGATTGATCCGGAAGGTTGGTGTACAATCGCTTCTCTTTAGTAGATGAGTCTTGAGTCTACGGTGTGGAGACACCGGAGCGAGAGTATAGGTACTCGTTAGAGAATGAGGGCACTGAGCGTGACCACCTCGAGTAGTCATTAGGGAGTCTACCTTCTCGTCAATGACTGACTCGATGCTGCAGTAGTGTGTCTGGTTCTTTGACCTGAGATGCATCGACAGTTCACCTTGAGGGTGTTATAGTTTGACTACACCATTACTCGATCTCCTAGCCATATGGAAACCCTGAGGTGTATGTTGGCTATAGCATGTTCATTGTAGGAACTGGATAGCATCAAGATGGAATCTATCTACCTCGGTGGTAGAGGAGCAGCCCTATGATGATCATGAGAATCAAGTCCAGAAGCCCATGGCCATGGCAGAGTGAAATAATAGAAAGAGTTTCTATTTAGGTTTTCACATTGGACTTGAAATCGAATGATTACATCATATGACAGAGACTAGGGTTTGACGAGTTCACCTTAACCCTAATCTGATCGGGGCTCAAGATAGAAGAACTTAATCACACAGGTAGCTGCACCAAGAGGTTCGCATTCAGCTCTGATGGGTTGCCACCATATACTGCTAGGTGTCACTGGTGGATTTTGGGAGCAATTAGAATGATTTAGATGATCGATCATTCTAGCTGTTCGAATCAGAAGAGTTCTGATCCATCGAAAGGAGTTTCGATGATGTCGATGATAGAGATCATGACATATCCCATTACCATACAGAACTGAACCTAACTGGATCACACAAACAAGGGTTTGAATCTGGTGATCATCAATTGAACTGATCTAGTTCAATTGATCTGAATGAGATTCAATTAGGTTCAAAAAAATCGTGCTAGCACTCGATTAAACCTAACGTTCTTCTTTTACTATCATAAATAGTTGTCCCGACTGAGCCAAAGGAATTTATGCTCATTTAGAGGTCTTCACTTTGTCTGACTAGAGCTTGTCCAAATTAGAAAAGGTTGTCTTATTTTGTAAGACATTATCTGCCATTTTTGGTCATCTGCCATTTCTCGTCCTTTGACTTTGGTCAAAAGTTGACCTTTGACTGGTCAAACATTGACCATTGACACTTTGACTTCTGTCCATGTGTCATGCATCTATTGGAGGGCTGGTGGGGACTTGTCCTCCTATCAGAACTTGGCAAGGAGGAGGGCGCACGCCACCCTTGGCGTGTGCCCAAGTTGGAGGCGCCCAGGAGTCCCTATTAGATAGGGACTCCATCTTCATTTTGGATTCTGATTAGAATTCTCCTAAGAACCAACTTTGACTGATCTTAAGCACCATCTAAGGAGAAATCCAGGGGACTCTATTTCCACCAATTAGATTTAGATCTAATTTCATAAAAAGTTGTGATTGGTTGGGAAGAAGAGGAGTTGGATCACAGATAGTCTATAAATAAGACCCTGCACCCAACTCAAATTGAAATTATAATTCTCTACGCCCCAAGGCTGCTTCTCCTCTCCTCCTCCATGCCAAAGCACCTTCTCCCTCTCCTCTCCATATCCAAAGAGGTTTAGATTCTTGGTTGGTGCAATCTAGATGAGAGAAAGATGATTGAAAGCTAGAAGACTGTGCTGCTACAAAGGATAACTACTGATCTTCAAAAGGTGTTTTAAAGATCCTCCATATCAGATCCAGATTTGATTTTTGGAGATGTGATAGAGAAGAAGAAGATCTCTAGATCTAGTCGGAGTGAATATCGGTAGAGGCCAGGTACTTGCGTGGCTAAGATCCAGAACCTTTCGCTGCTCATAGGATCATCATCGGGTAATAGGATTACCCACTTCAAGGTAAATTAAATTTGATTTAATTTATCTAATTTTATTTTAATTATTAAAATAATAAAAATTAAATCTAAAATATCTCAAATCTGATCTAGATTAAAGATAAAAAATTTTAAAATATATCTCTTGATCTGATCAAATCTGAACGAACCTGGTCCAAGAAATCAGGATTTCCCTTCAGATGTATCCTTCGGTAATAGGGAGCTTCATATATGCCATGCTGTGTACATAACCTGATATTTCCCATGTTGTAAGTATCATGAGCAGGTATCAGTCGAATCTAGGTGAAGAGCACTGGATTTTTGTAAAATATATCCTAAAGTACTTGAGAAGAACTAAGAATATGTTTCTAATCTTGGGTAATGAAAAACTCCAGGTCTAGGGGTATACGGATTCAAATTTTATGTCCGACGTAGATGATCGAAAGTCGACATCTGAAAGTCTATTTATATGCAATGGTGGAACTATTAGCTGGAAGAGTTTTAAGTAGACTATTATAGCTAATTCCACCATAAAAGCAGAGTACATCGCTACATCAGAGACTGCAAAGGAGGCATTCTGATATAAGAAATTCACCACAGAGCTCAGAGTGATGTCATCAAATGCTATCTCTCTATACTGCGATAACAATGGCGCCATAGCGCTAGCTAAGGAGCCAAGATCTTACCAAAAATCTAAGCACATCGAGCGGTAGAGGGATACATCGAGGTCAAGAGAGTCGACATCACAGACAATGCAGTTGACCCACTAATGAAGTCGTTGGGATAATAGAAGATCAAAGCCTATCTTAAGAAGATGAAACTTAAATTTATAGCCAATTGGCTTTAGATCAAGTGAAAGTTTGCTAGATGTGTGCCCTAGAAGCCAGATTGACTAAACACTTATAATACACTTTTAAGGATAATTTTATAATTTTGACTATAAATTAATAAATAAATTATTTTTCTATCATAGTGTGTATTTAAAATATCTATGATAAATTCTTTGAGTTATTAGAATGACAATTCATATTTTCAAGAGTTGAAAATTTAAGACATGAATTTTCATAATTAACTCATAAACTGCTCCTGACTATAGGATCATCATGAGAATGGTGATCGATCTAGAAGGTTAGTATACAATTGCTTCCTTAGGATAGATGAGTCTTAAGCCTATGATGTGAAGATATCGGAGTGAGAGTATAGATACTCATTAGATAATGAGGGTACTGAGTGTGACTATCTCGAGTAGTCATATGGGAGTCTACCTTCTCGTCGATGACCGACTTGATGCTACAGTGGTGTGTCTGATTCTTTGACCTGAGGTGCATCAGTAGTTCATCTTGAGGGTGTTATAGTTTGACTATACCATAACTTGATCTCCTAGCCATTCAAAATTTTAAGGTGTACATTGGCTATAGCATGTTCATTGTAGAAATTGGATTGCACCAATAGAAAATTTATCTATCTCCGTAGATAAGGAGTAGTCCTATGATAATCATGCGATTGAGTCCATAAGCCCATGGCAATGGCAGTGTAAGTCCATAGGAGTAGCCCTATGATAATCATGAGATTAGGATTTCACATCGGACACAAATCGAATGATTAATTCAAATGACAGATATTGGGTTTGATGGTTTACCTTAACCCTAATCCTGTCGGAGCTCAAGATAGAAGAGCCCAATCACACAAGTAGCCGCACTAAAAGGTTCATTTTTGGTTCTAATGGCTTGCCATAATATACTGCTAGGTGTCACTAATGGATTTTGGGAGCAATTAGAATGATCTTGATAATCGATCATTCTAATTGTATGAACTAGAAAAGTTTTAGTCCATCGAAAGGCATTTTGATGATATTGATGATGGAGATCATGACATATCTTATTACCATACGGAACTGAACCTAACTGAATCACAAAAATAAGGATTTGGATCTGGATGTCATCAATTGAGCTAACCTAGTTCGATTGATTTTGATTAGATCTAATTAGTTTCAAGAAAGTCATGCTAGCATACGATTGACCCTAACATTCTCCTTCTATAATCATTTTGGTTTATCTCGACTGAGCCAAATTTATTTGGACTCACTCAGGAACCTTGTCTTAATCTGACTAGAGCTTGTCTAGATCAGAAAAGAGTTGTTCTAATTCATCAAATGAATTTAAGATAACACCTACCAATTTTTATTTCGGATATTGGTCAACAGTTGACCTTGGACACTTGGATAGAGGGTCATGTGGCATGCATCCATTGGAGAGCAATTGGGGCTCTTGTCACCCTGCTAAAAGAGGAAAGAGAGAGGGTATACGCCACCCTAGGCGTGCGCCCCATGTGGATAAGAGGAGAAGTCCCATATAGATGGGACTCCAGGGACATTTGATAGAGATGGACTCTTAAGCACCAAACTCACTAGGTTTATCCAGTGTTGACACCACTTTAGTGGATTTTTGAGGAACACTATCTGATGTAGTCAGATGACATCACCCCACCAATTAGATTTATATTTGATTAAATAAAGGCCTCTGATTGGTCGAGGTGATGTGGCACTGCATGGCGCAATAGGATCTATTTAAATCCTGTCTGTGCCTATGGTTCTAGTGCTTCTCCCTTTCACCATGCTGCAAGGCTATCCTCCTCTCTTCCATGCCTCTCTCTGATCCTCTCTCTCCCCTCTCCATGCCTAAGGAGTTGGGCACAAGTCTAAGAGCCATCCAAGAAGCATTTGCGTCCAGATCAGGAAGAAGGCAGCACTGCTGAAAGAAAAGACTGCTGCTTCTTCAAAAGAAGTTTTGAATAACTTCAAGATTAGATTTAGATCTAATCTTTAGAGCCTTGATTCAGATGGAGAAGATCTCTAGATCCTGCTTGAGTGGACTCTGATAGAGGCTAGGCACATGTGTGGCTCATTCGAGAACCTTAAGAATGATCAGGATCATCGTAGGATAATTAGGTTACCTAATCAGGTACTTAAATTAAATCTGATTTAATTTTATTATTAATTTTTAATATCAGATCTAAGAAGACTCAGATCTGATTAGAATTTGTTATTTTTTTTTTGAAATATCCTTTTAGATCTGATTGGATCTGAACGATCCTGCGGTGGAATATCAAATTTTTCTTCAATTATACCTAACCAAAAACTCCCCTAGCTAACCCAATATATGAAAGCACTCATCGAGCTCATGTACATCCATGTCTCCCTTGCTTTCATCCCTTATATCTAAACCCGACCTATACATATGTTAGCCACCTTAAGACCTTATTGGACCAGCCCTTAAGACCCTAAATAGAAAACCCCCGTCCAATTCTGTTTGCGACCATCAAGCAGGCTCTATCAAGAGCCGAGCTGGCTTAACTACGTATCTCTTAAATCCTGACTTTTGTCTACCTAAGATAGTCGGCTCAACTACACCCCGAGTCAGCTCGGTCTCAACTCGAGCTGGCTTGACTGCATATCCGAGCCAGCCCACCTATGTGTCAATCACTTATCTTGGTTGATTCTTCTCCTAACTTTGATTCTTTGCTCCACCTTGTGTCCTAGATCTCTGGAGTACCTATCAAGCCCCTCAAGGTCCTCACACCTGAACTTCAAGTCCGTGCAGGTTTACACACCACCGTCATCCTATGATAACTCCTGTCCTAGTCCTAGGACCACACCTATCCTAGACTCCTAGAGCCAACACCCTAGCTCCTCCTATGGCCTTCCAAGGTTTGAAAGCACCATAAATTCTAACAATCTCCATCTTGGTGTTTCAAGCCTTGGCAAACCCTGGCAATACTCTCCTGCAAGATCCCGATGTTAATGCACACCCTGATAGCTACTTGTGCACACCTTGCCACTGCCATCTTTCTTCAACTGTTGAGCTCTCTTTGAGGCCTTTAGGATGACCACCTCTATCGCTGAAGATCTTGGCTTGCACCTATGCACCACCCTTGGAGTTGTAGGCATCCTTCTACTTGATAGTTGCATTAATTATCCTAGACTTTCCTTTAGATCTCATAGCGTTTCTGTACCAGCACTTGCTGCATATCCTAAAATGGTCTCCATAGAACTTTGCCAGTCTTTTCTGTATGTGCCACTCCATCTGGAACTATGCATCTCCGATGTTGGTGCTAGGATATTGGTCCTCCTGCACTCCTCTGCTTTGAACCCGTGTCACAACTCCATCGGTGAAGCCACCTCTACCCGGTGCTCCACCTAAAACCAAAGTTCTTCTGATGCTCTAGAAGATTTTGACTCTGTAACTGAGTCCCTCGAGGCCAACTACTCAATGCTGCATTGATGAGCCTACCACTGTACCTCGAACATAGTCACTGCTCCTTCGGATCCTCCATACTCCATGGATCCCTTCAAAGCCATCTCAGATACCTCCACAACCCATGGGTATCTCTAAAATACAAGAGCTCATTCAACTCTTCTGAATCTAGTGACTAAATCCTAAAAAATTCCATCCTAGCCTTCTCCTCTTCTACCCTTGCACCAACGATCGCTTTAGTTGCACCTAGAGGAAATACAGCTCAAACCCTGCCCAGGGCTCAAACCCATCTATCTCATCCCAAGGCTTTTGAGACTCTCTGGCTCTCACTGAGACCTACTTTTGGTCTTCCTAAGATGCCTCCTAACACTCTCCACTGAGATACCTCCCTTGGTTGCTGCACCGTTGAGCCTCTCTTAACCCCGTGCCTTTAGAGAAGCACTACTGCAATACTCTAGTGCTTCCTACCTCATCTCAACACTGCCTCCTTATAGGTATCTAGGTCCTCTCTTGCTGTACACAAACCATCCTCTATCTGAACCACGACTCTTCCTAGTGCTCCTATAGAAGAAATCTAATCCAAGATCAACCATCTAGCACTGACCTGCTGGACCTCCATGGATCATCTATCTCCATATCCTCTAAGGCTTCGCAAATTCATGCTCTGGTCAAACTACTGAATGCATCCCCAATTACTTCTCCCGCCTTTCTGCAATTGAAGGATGTATAGTCACTTCTTTAGCTTTTCTTCGACCATTATCCTTTGAAAAATCTCTCTTCATCCATCAAACAGTCCCACACTATCCATCTTTCTAGAAAATCATATCACTCGTCATACACCCTGGTCTCTCCAACCAAGACTAATCAGAAAATCATGCACCCAAACCTTCCATTCTGAGAAAAATCTTTTTCGTTAATTCTCTCAACCTCCACCTTCAACCCGCTACTCCTGGTTGGCCAAACCACAGCAATGACAAAGGTAGATCTGAGACATATCATCGAATACTTGTGTAGAGTTCTGACTTCTTCCTATATGACTTCTCCTTTGCTTCCATGCATCATCAAGCTCGATTCCAAATGTTGAGAACCATGTCACCACTCTAATACCAAATATTGGCACATCATCATGGCATCACCTAGCTCTTATGCCAACTATTACAAAAATTCCTGATCTTTAGCATGGACCTGAGGAGACCTTTGATATTCTCTAAAGGTAGCAAATCACTGATCTACCAATTTAGATCTGTGATGGGGTGCCTCTCTTCTTGGACTTACAGGAGGCACCCCCTTGGGGCAGCAACTCTAAAGAGAAGAGAGAAGAGAGAAAAAAGATTAAGGGATAAAAGATTTATATTCCAATCCATGTTTTAAAATCTTAATACATCCTATGTATTTATACATAGATATTAGGCCCAATCAAAAACTCTCCTAGCTAACTCAATACATGAAAGTACTCACCGAGCTCATGTACACCCATGTCTCTCATGCTCTTATCCTTTGGATCAAAATCTGATCCATACATGTGTTAGCCATCTTAAGACCTTATTGGACCAGGCCTTAAGACCCCAAACAGAAAACCCCCATCCAATTCTATTCGCCATCATCAGGCCACTCTATCAGGAGTCGAGCTGGCTCGACTGTGTATCGTCCGAATCCTATCTTCTATGTGCCTGAGATAGCTAGCTCAACTACATCCCGAGTCGGCTTGGGCTGATCAACTGCACTTTGAGTCAGCTCAATCTTAACCCAAACTGGCTCGACTGCGTATCCGAGCCAACCCGCCTGTGTGTCAGCCCCAGCCTCTTATCTTGGCTAATTCTTCTCCTGACTTTGGTTCTTTGCTTCATCTTATATCTCAAATCTTCGAAGCATCTACTAAGCTCCTCATGATCCTCACACCTAAACCTCGAGTTCGTGCAGGGCTACACGCTGCCTTTATCCTATGATAACTCCTATCCTAATCCTAGGACCACATCCATCCTAAACTCTCAGAGCCAACACCCTGACTCCTCTTGTGGCCTCCCAAGGCTTGGGAGCATGACAAATCCTAACACATCTTTGGCTAAAAGGCCAACATAGATCATATTCATCATAAACTATGACAATAGTGATAGTCATGAAAATAATAACTTTTGAAAACAAACTCGATAATTTCTAAAGCTAGAATTGGAACAAAATTTCCAACCCCAACTTTCTAAAATTTCTCATAATTTTTTAAAATTTTTTAATTACTTATAGTCCTTGTAATAAATTGTATAAGACTACCGATATCCAATACCTAGTTAGTAAAATTACAAACAAAAAATTATAAGGTGTTATCATATAACATCCTTAATGAGCAACTCTTTGATCCTTTCTCTTATTTAGCCTATGGAGGTCAAAGTATATAAGACAATTCTTTTTCCTGTGATCTTGCTTCTTACAATAGAAGCACTCTACTTGATTCTGGTTAGTCTTAGACCTTTTGTTTTGACTAGACTTATAAGTCCCAGCACGAACCTCTTCATGCTACTAAACCAAATTCAACTTTCAGTACTAATTATTGAAGTTGGGTCCCATAAGTCAATCACTATCTAATAGTGAATGGAGCAATTAGGGTTTAACCTTATTCTAAAAGAAAAGAGAACAAAAATCTATTATATATGAATTATTTTAAGCCTAGAGACTTGGACTTTATTCTAAAGATTCTTTCACTATTGTGTACAAATTAGTAGCCTCTCCTCCAATTCAAGAAATTACTTTAATTTTCTAGTAGGTACTAGAATCCACATAGACTATATATGGGTCTGAGAAAAGCTCTGACTAACCCGTGTGCACCTATGGGTAGGTTCTCAATCAATTATTTCTTCAAATAATTTTTAGTAATTTAGTTTTGCTCCAGGCTCCTCTTCAGCAAGCATAAGGCACCTCCACTGAAAGTCCCAATTAAGTCCAACCATTAACATGACAGAGTTTGGTGCATCAAACGAATGATGACCAAGCCTGAGGAAAGCTTTGGCTAATCTGATCGTCGTTTAGAGAGTGTGACCTAATCATCATATGATGAATGATAATTCTAATATCTTCATGAATACTAGGTATAAGATACCTCCAATGTCCACCCAGACTATTGGATACATTACCATCTATCTTAATGGAAGGCTATGACTTAGGTATCTCTATAACTTTATCATTTTAAGGACCTAATAATTTAGAGAATTTAAATTATTAGTGATTTAAGGATAGAGAAGATATGGACCAAATTGCTCCCACCGACTTCACCAGGTCAAATCCTTCCGATGACTTCTCAAGTCATTGATGAGGATTAGAATCAATATCGATCCATGGGCACCTAGATCAGTCTCATTGAATAAAATTAGTCTCATTGATTTCCTATGTGACATGGGTTATCACGAATCAATGAGCAACCTAATCAAAGACTGATTAACTATATTAGCCAAGTAAGTGAGATCGATGGAAGGGTCTACTAAAGCTTACCTTAGACACCATCAGAATAGCTAGGTAAGCAGGCTGCCAATTAAAAATCATAAGTCTAGGAATGCCAGACTTATCTTAGATATCAATCAGTTTATCAATTTTGATTTGGTCTACTTAAAGATTCGGGCTTAACCACTAAGTCACAATCAAGTCCATTTGTTAGATACATAGACTTTGATCAACTGATCAAGTCCATTTGTTAGATACATAGACTTTGATCAACTACAACTATTGAATTGATCTATAGAAAAGAAATGACATAATTCTAATTAACTATTAATTAGGTTTGATCAATTTTTTAACTTAGTCCATATTTAATCTAACCTTAGGTCTAACCTAGTTAATAATCTGATCAAAGCTAACCCATAACCCTTTAACCCATGATTTATGAAATTGACTTAGGATCTTTAAATCACAAACCTATATCCTAAACAATCACTTAATTCTTAATTAAGTTCAAGGCTTATGGGTTGGGGTTTCAAAGCACAGAACCAATTTCTGATTTCATCATTTGAAATATTTTTAAATTTTATAAATAATTTACATTGAATCACATTTAATTCATGATTTTAGATCTAATTTGTTTCATTGTTTAGATCATGTCCTAGGATTTTGTAGAAAGTAATTTCGCAATTTAAATTCTACATAGCATATATGTCATATATATAGAAACTAGATTCAAAAATAAAAGTTACATATCAACACATGCAACTAGAGGATCTAGATCTAAACATGAAATATATCATATGGATCTCATCTAAATGATCAAAATCAGATCATAAATTAATTAATATTAGATTTAAAATTTAAAAATAAATCATAAATTATTTTAGATTTTATCTAACATATTTATGATTTAGATTTTGTAGATCAGCATATACTAGGATAACCTTTGCACTATAAGAGATAAATCTTATAGTAGGACAACCTTATAATCAGTATGTGCGATCCTATGTTATTTAGATCTAATTTAAATAATCAATAATAGATTAAATATCTATTTAATTTTTAGATTTAAAATCAAAAATTGAATCATAAAACTATTTAGATTATATGTAACTTATTCATGATTTAAAAATTCAGATCGATCAGCACATACTAGGATAATCTTTTCATTGTAAGAGAACCTTACAACAAGATAACCTTATGATCAGTATGTATGATCTTAAAATTTTATTTTTAAATTTATTTTAGAGCATGCATGATCATATCATAAAAGAACCTAGAGCTCTGATACCACTATTGAAAAATCATGCAAGATTTCATGCATAAATTTTAAAACTTTTTCAAAATTAGAAGTAGCGGAAGACATAGATTAAACTGATTAACCTATTTATGCATGTGATCTAATTACTAAACTCTACATCTAGAATCTATAATATATCATGATGCATATATAAATCTAAAAATAAAATCATAAATTGATATTGATCACATTAATACCTTAGATTTAGAATACTTCTAGAAATCCTAGATCTCATCTAGATTAGAAAAGAGAATAGATCTCTTATCTTTGCATGGGTTAAGAACACTATAGCTAAAAAATGAAGTTGTCCTATGTTGCTTGGAGCAGCACAGCATATCCAGCCTCTGTGGATAGTCCACATGAGATCGCTATGCAGATCGAAGGTTTATCGAATGAAAATCCGCTCAAAGTGCTAGCTTCTCGCAGATTTCTTCTGATGGTCAATTTGAAAAATTCTTCAGATCTCTTGGACACTCCAAATAATAAAGAATAAGAGGAGGATGAAGGAAAAGAACCAACTCTTGGATCTCCTAAAAAGAAGAAAAGAAAAGCCTAAAGAAATCTATTAAGAGAAGACCTATCTCCTCTTTCAGGACATCAACCATTGATGTCCTAAACTGATCTTCATGCCTAGACAAGAGAAAACCTTCTTCGCTAGAATTTTTTATTCCCTTTTCTCTCTTTCTCTATGATTTTTTTCATGAAAAAATCTTACCAGAGATCGACAAGAAGAAGCTCTCAAGAAGAACCTAAAAGAAGATCTTCTTCTCTTCTCCTTGTCTCGACAAGACATCATCCATATGATGTCCAAAATAAACCCAAGCCTCCTAGAAACATGGCACTCCTGTAACACCCCACCCCTAAATCTGGGTAACGGTGATATGCCCCACCCTTATCTAAGAGTAAAGAGCTATACTTTATCCTTAAATAAGAGCTAAAAAAAATTCTAAGCTATAGCTAAACTGCAATATCACTTAAACCTGCTCAAATAATTATCTTGATCAGTTACTCCCATCAATCACAAGTATTTTAATTTAACTTAACTTTTTCTTAAAAGAAAACAAACTCAATCTTATTCATCCATTACACTCATTTCATACAATATACTTAACATTCTCGACAAACATACAGCACCCTGCCCAAATATCAAATATAAATACATCACCAAAATGATATTCCTTTTATAAATTATCACACTTAGCTTATATACATAAAACATCTTTAAATACATTCTTCTGACAAGCAACATCTACTACTCCAATCTTGGAACAGGACGAAGGTGAGGGGTGATGTAGGATTTGATGTGGTGCTCCCAAGCCTTAGGAGGCCATGGAAGGAGCTAGGGTATTGACTTCAGGAAGACTAGGATATGTGTGGTCCTAGGACTAGGATAGAAGTTGTCCTAGGATGAAGATGCTGTGTAGCTCTCCATGAACTTGAGCTTCAGGTGTTGAGGACATTGAAAAGTTTGGTTGGTGCTTAGGAGATCTAGGACACAAGGTGGAGCAAGAAATCAAAGTCAAGGTATGAAGACTATAGAGAATGAGCTTTTCTGCAGGTTAGCTGGTTCAGTCTAATACTAGATCGGCTAAGTCTCAGTGGACAGGCCAAATAGAGAGGTGCACATTTGAAACTATAGGCACGGGACACAACTAAATTGACTCAATCTAAAACTGAGTCGATCTAGTCTCAGGTTAGTCAGCTCAATGCTGAGACTGAGCTGGCTCAGTGCATGAGCAGAGTTACACGAGAGTCTATTTGGGACTAGGATAGAAACTTATCCTTGGAGTCTTAAAGCCTGATTTGAGAGGTCTTAAGAGGGCTAACTCATATATGGGTCGGATTTAGATCTAGAAAATGAGAGCATTAGAGACATGGGTATACATGGGTTTAATGAATGCTTTCATATATTGGATTAGCCAAGAGAGTTTTTGATCGAGCCTAATGGCTATGTATAAATACATAAGTTGTATTAGAATTTTTATTAGTGCAGTGAATACAAATCTTTTCTTCCTCAATCTCTCTTTTCTTTTCTCTCTAGTGTTGTTGCCCTAGGTTCTTGAAGAAGCCCTAGAGAGAGGAGGCACTTCCCTCAAACCCAAGGAGGGAGGCATCCCAGCATAGATCTAGGTGGTGGATCTATGGTATGCTGCCTTATAGAATGAGGTCTCTCCATATCCACGTTAAAGATCCTGAGTTTTTCACAACATGTCATCAGAGCAGTACCATGGAACAATAATTGATTTTAGAGCTAGGTGATGCCATAGTGATGCTCCAACAATTGGTATCAGAGCCTGATGGTACATGAAAGAATAAAAAAAATCATACAAAATGAAATTAAAAATCTATATAAGTATTTCAAGGTATGTCTCAGACCTATCTTTATTATTACAATGGTTTGGCCAACCTGGAGCAGTAGGTTGAAGGTGAAGATTGAGAGGATTAATGAAAAGAGTTTTTTTAGGATGGAAGGTTTGGATGCATAACTTGCTAATCAGTCTTGGTGGAAAGGCCGAGATGTATGACGATAGACAAGGCAAGGGGCGCTGGAGTGATATAGTAGCACTTTCCTAAAAATGCAGGGCTGAGAGAGGTTCGACGGTGCAGCAGCCAATGGAGGTATCTCAGTAGAGAGTATCAAGGTTCTCTAGAAAGATGGGCAGGGTAGAACTATTTGATGGATGAAGAGAGATTTTTCAAGAGATAATGGTTGAAGGAAGGTTGAAGAAGTGGCTATATGTCCTTCAATTGCAAGAAGGAGGGAAAGTAGTCGAAGATGCATTCAGCGGTTCAATCAAAACATGAATTTATGGAGTCTTGGCGGTGATGGAGATGGATGATCCATGGAGGTCCAATAGGTCAGGATTGGGCAGTGAATCAGATTTCTTCTACAAGAGAAATAGAAAGAGTCATGATTCAGGTAGAGGATGGTTTATGTACAGCAAGAGAGAATTTGGATACCTATGGAAGGTGGTGTTGAGATGAGGTAGGGAGCACTAGAATGCAATAGTAGTGCTTTTCTGGAGGCATGGGACTGAGAGAGGCTCGATGGTGCAGCAGTCGAGGAGGTATTTCCGTAGAGAGTGTCAAGAGGCATCTCAGAAAGATCGAAAGCAGATCTTAAGGAGAGCCAAGGAGTCTCAGGAGCCTTGGGATGAGATAGATGGGTCTAAACTCAAGACAAGGTTTGAGTTGTAGTTCCTCCAAGCATAATTGAAATAATGGCTGGTGCAGCGGTAGAAGAGGAGAAGACTAGGATTGAATTTTTTTAGATTCAGTCACTAAATTCAGAAGAGTTGGATAAGCTCTTGGATTTCGAAGGTACCCATAGGTTGTGAAGGTATCTGAGATGCCTTCGAAGAGAGCCATGGAGTACAGAGGGTTTGATGGGACAGCAATGGTGTTCGAGGTGTAGTGGCAGGCCCAGCAGTGCAGCATTGAATGGTTGACCTTAAGAGACTCGATGATAGAGTTGGCTTCTGTGGCATCAAATGGACTTCGAGTATAGGTGGAGCTCCGGAGTGGTAGCTTCATAGGTGGAGAGAAAATTTGGCATGAGTTTAGAGTAGAGGGAGGCAGGAGGATCGATATCCCAACACCAGTGCCAGTGATGCACAGTTTCAAGTGGGGTGGCATGTGCAGATGGATAGACGTAGTTCTGAGGAGACCATATCAGGGTATGTAGCAACTATTGGTATAGAAATTCTGCAAATTCTCCAAGAAAGTCCAAAAAAAATGATGTAGCTATTAAGTAGAAGTATCCTACAATTTCAGAATGGTGTGAAGAGTAAGCCAAAGTCTTCAATGGTGGGGACGGTCATCCCAAAGACTTCAAAGGAAGCTCAAAAGCTGAAGAAGGATGGCGGTGGCAAGGTGAGCACAAGAAGCTGTTAAGACATGTGATGACAATAGGATCGTGCAAGAGGATATTGCTAAGTGTACCAAGACTTGGATGCACCAAGATGGAGATTGTAGGATTTTATGTGGTGCTTCCAAGCCTTGGGAGGCCACGAGAGGAGCCAGAGTGTTGGCTCTAGGAAGATTAGGATAGGTGTGGTCCTAGGACTTGGATAGGAATTATCCTAGGATGGAGGTGGTGTGTAGTCCTCCATGGACTTGAGGTTCAAGTGTTAAGAACCTTGAGGAGCTTGATTGGTGCTTCGAAGAATTGGGATACAAGATGGAGCAAGAAATCAAAGTCAAGGCATGAAGACTATAGAGAAGAAGCTTTTCTGTAGATTAGCTGGCTTAATCTGATACTGGATTGGCTAAGTCTCAATGAACAGGCCAAACGGAGAGGTATGCGTTCGGGACTGCAGGCATGGCACACAACTAGGTGGGCTCAGTCTGAAACTAAGCCGACCCAGTCTCAGGCTAGCTAGCTCAGTGCTGAGACTGAGCCGACTCAGTGCGTGGGCAGAATTACATGAGGATCTGTTTGGGACTATGATAGAAACTTATCCTAGGGGTCTTAAGGCTTGGTTTGAGAGATCTTAAGGGGGCTAACTCATGCATGGATCGGGTTTAGATTCAAGGAATGAGAGCATGGAAGACATGGGTGTACATGAGCTCAATAAGTACTTTCACATATTGGGTTAGCCAGAAAAATTTTTGGTCGGCCTAATGGCTATGTATAAATACATATGTTGTATTAGGATTTTCATTGGTGCAGTAAATATAGATCTTTTCTCCCTCAATCTTTTTTCTCCCTTCTTTCTAGTGTTGTTGCCCTAGGTTCTTGAAGAAGTTTTAGAGAGAGAGTGTGCCTCCCTCAAGCCTAAGAAGGGAGACACCCCAATATAGATCTAGGTGGTGGATCTATGGTATGCTATCTTAGAGAACAAAGGTCTCTCCATGTCCATGTTAAAGATCCTAGGTTTTCCGCAACATGGCGTCAAAGTGGTACCATGGAACAACAATTAGTTTCAAAGCTAGGTAATGCTATGGTGATGCTCCAACAGGTGAGACCCGGGAGTTCCAGTGAGTGAATAAGCCATCTAACAGTGGAAAAAAATAGGAAAGCATAACTATAAAGCTCATAATAATAGGTATTCCATAATAATGTTTTGCTTTTCAAATAAAACTTTCATATACTAAACATGCACAAAGTCATGTAAAAGTATTTCTTTTTTTTCAAAACTATGATGATGGAAATTGCTCAACTATCGTCGACTATTCTACAGCACACCCCTACTATGGTAGTTGAAATAGAGCATCTGATACTACTGAACCCCCATTGGCATAATATTTCGCAAGAAGGTGCAAGCTAATTTTCACTATCTCATAAACTAGGCTCCATCGGCTATAATAAAATGGTGCCCCACTAGGCAAAATAGAACTATTGATACTCTATTCCATTGGGCGTAACTGCTACTGATACTATGGCACACTTAAAAAGTTGATCACTCCTATGGGTAACCTACTAAAAACATGCATATTCATTAAAACTTAAATGTCAATGAGCTATTTTAATATATTTCAAAATACAATGCCATGCTATTCCAAACTAAATATATATATAAGCTGAGAATAATAGAAAGTAATTTGCTTTCTATAATTTGTCTCTTTCTTAACAATACCATAGTGAAAAATACCAAAGTTAGATAGAAAACTCAGTCACCTCAGCTCAAGCTAGCTACTATGCTATCTTTCTTATCTTGGTGCTCAACTAATTCAAAACATTCTCTTGAGCTCTCTTCCTTCTCTATCAAATGAGTACACACACATATATCAATATCATACTTCACTATATCGAAAAATAAAATATACCTTGCTTTTATGCTTGCTTGCTTTAACTTAGGGTTAACTAAACCTCAATATAAACTTAAGAATTTCCAACAATTCATCTAAAACTTCTATTCATAATCTTTTCTAAGTTTAGCTAAATATAATTGTTCACTTATTTGCTAACATGACTAAGAAATATTTTTAGAATGAAAAACAATCTACTTCCTTTTCCACTTTTAAGTACCATTTCCTTCTTCAATTCAATCTCAAGATCTGTTAAATCATTTTACTAAAACCTCAACTTGATGAAACTAAATCATACTTCAAATTAAATCTAGCTTAAAACTAAATTTCTTACCTCAAGTGGCCAAAATCTTGCTGCACCACAAGAACCAACTGCTTCCTTTTCCCACTGCTAGCAATCTTTTTTTCTAAATTAGTTTATCACCAAACCATCTCTTTTTTCAACTAAATCCTATGAACTATTAACTAAGAACTCTTCCTTCTCTAGCCCTCTCCCTTTCTCTTCCGGTTGTTCTAACCAAGGAAATCCAAAATAGAAGAAAAAAGAACTGGTGACTTTTATTTTGGAAATGAATAAACTAAATAAGAAACTTGCCAAGTGTCACTCCATAAAGAAGGCCAACACACCTTTCTTTTCCTCGTCTAACTATGTGGCACACTCTAAGGAAGTTAGCTATCAACTTACTTCCCAAAAATTTTATTGAAAAACCAACTTTTTAAGTCTTACAGCTAGCACCGCTTTTCTATTCCCATTGGCCGAGCTGGCTCGGCCGCAAATCAGGTTAGCTCGAATATCACTTGGGTCAGCTCAAACTTAAATCGGGCTGACTCTTTTAGGAAGATAGAAATTAATTTTTTGGTAGCCTTAGACTCGGGTTAGCTCGATTTCAAATTGGATTAGCTCGAATCCCGGGGTTTCATAAATTTTATTTTTGATCCTAAATATTTACATAATACTTTTCTTATTTACATTTCTTTATTTTAAGTTATTGAGGACATTAACTTTAAAATATAAATGTAAATAAGAAAATACTCTCTATTTGAAATAAATAAAAATATTAAAAAAATTAAAATTCTTAAGAATAAGATATCAAAACTTAGGTTCTAGTTCAAACTTTTCCAAACCTGAAACTTTTAAAATCTTTTTTCTCAAAATGAATAGGTTAAAGGATCCCAAAATCCATTAAAAATTATTTTATGACTCACCAACACCCAAAGATTAATTATCATTAATTTTTATTTTAAAAAATTATATTTTATATAGCTTCCTATACAAATGCTAGATTTCAAACTTAAAAATTTTTCAAAATTTGCAATGGTAGATAGTCATAATTTATGCTCAAATATACCATAAATAAATTACTATACCACACATACCTGAATACAAATCTTTTAATTTATTATTTTTTTGGTTCAGGATGTTACAGCCCCTCTCCCCCACACCCTCTCTAACTTCTTTATAGATTTATGTGTGGGAAATCCCTGGTTGTTTCACGCCAACCTCCTATTAAATAGGAGGCAACCATAAACAACTAAGACTAGATCAATAGACCTAGTCAAAGAAGAACTTCTATGGAGGCGTCCAACTCTTGGAGGCCTCTTGATTTTTTACGTGAACAATTTATGCCAAAAAATGATAGTAAGGGGCATGAGAAATCCTAGAAATTAGGTGCACAAAAATAAGGTGGGCATTTGGAACTAACTTCCAAAAGGAGAGGAGGTGTTTTGGATTTTTGAGATTCTATCAAATAGACTTCAACTGATTGCCAAATTTGACCAAGTCAAATTTAATTCCAAAACAATCAAAATATGGGGCATGGAGATTTTTCCCAAAACAATTAAAATATGGGGCATGGAGATTTTTCTTAGACATGGAAGAAACCCACATAAATATTAGGAAAATTAATATATGGCATGTGGTTCTTGCCATAAGAAAACGTGTGAAAGTCCCAGTCCAACTGGACCTCCTCTTATTTGACTAGGTCAAAACTATTTTTAACCTATTTGAATCAAAATTAATGCAATCCAATTAAGGATGATCCTAGTCTAACTAGTAACCAATTAATTTAGATTTAATCAAATTTAAATCTAGTTTAAAACCTAACTCAATTAGAAATTAGGTGCATTCAAGTTCTAGTCTAATAAAAAATTATTTTTTCTTGTAATTGGCTTATCTCATAAACCAATTGGACTTAATCCAATTAAGTTTAAATCAATTCTAATTGAATCTAATTTAATTAGACTCAATCTCAGTCTAATTGTTCAATCAAATTGAGTCAATTAGCAATCTAATTACTAATTGATCCTCCTGCAATACTTACACTTAATCAATCATCAATCACATTAATGATTCAATCACTAAATAATTCTCAATCATTGATCAACCATCCGATCAGATAGTAATTTCTTATGCATGTGATCTTATAGGTTCGAACCTAAGTCGGTAGCATAGAAATTAATTCTTGTACCAATCAAAATGATCATCTAGTAATGATACCCAACATCCGGATAGGTTGATGTTAGATATGTGTGCCCTAGAAGCTAGAATTGGCTGACACTTGTAATACACTTCTAGGAGTAAAATTATAATTTTGATTATAAATAATAAAATAGATTATTTTCTATCATAAATATGTATTTATTGTCTGTGATACATCCCTTGAGTTAATGATAATGATAATTCATATTTTCAAGAGTTGAAAATTTAAGACATGAATTTTTATTTATTAACTCATAAAATGCTCCTAACCGTAGGATCATCATGAGGATGATGATTGATCCGAAAGATTGGTGTATAATCACTTCATTATAGTAGATGAGTCTTGAGTCTACGGTATAGAGACACCAAAGTAAGAGTATAGATACTCGTTAGAGAATGAGGGCACTGAAGCATGACCACCTCGAGTAGTCATAAGGAAAGTCTACCTTCTCATCGATGACTGACTCGAAAGCTGCAGTGGTGTGTCTGGTTCTTTGACCTGAGGTGCATCGGTAGTTCACCTTGAGGGTGTTATAGTTTGACTACACCATAACTCGATCTCCTAGCCATTTGGAATCCTGAGGTGTATGTTGGCTATAGCATGTTCATTGTAGGAAATTGGATTGCACTAAGATGGAAAATCTATCTACCTCGATGGAAGAGGAGCAGCCCTATGATGATCATGAGAATCAAGTCCATAAGCCCATGGCCATGGCAGAGTGAAATAATAGAAAGAGTTTCTATTAAGATTTTCACATCGGACTTGAATCGAATGATTAAATCATATGAATAGAAATTAGGGTTTGACGAGTTCACCTTAACCCTAATCTGATCGGGGCTCAAGATAGAAGAACTTAATCACACAAGTAGCTACACCGAGAGGTTCATTTTCAATTTTGATGGGTTTCCACCATATACTGCTAGGTGTCACTGATGGATTTTGGGAGCAATTAGAATGATTTAGATGATCGATCATTCTAAGTTGTCTAAATCAGAAAGAGTTCTGATCCATCGAAAGGAAGTTTCGATGATGTCGATGATGGAGATCATGACATATCCCATTACCATACAGAACTGAACCTAACTGGATCACACAAATAAGGGTTTGATCTGAATATCATCAATTGGACTTAACCCAGTTCAATTGATTTGAATAGATTCAATTAGGTTCAAGAAAATCATGCTAGCACATGATTGAGCCTAACGTTCTCTTTTTACTATCATTAAAAGTTGTCTCGACTGAGCCAAATGAGTTTGTGCTCACTCAAGTACCTTTACTTGGTCTGACTGGAGCTTGTCCAAGATCAGAAAAGGGTTGTCTTAATTTATGAGATAAATTTGAGACAACACCTGCCATTTTTCATCACCTGCTAATTTTTGTCCTTTGACTATGGTCAAACATTGATCTTTGATCCTTGGACATCTACCCATGTGTCATGCACTTATTGGAGAGCAAATAAGGGCTTGTCCCCTTACTGAAATTTGGAAAGAAGGGGGTGCATACCTAAGATGGCATGCGCCCATGGATAGGGATGCCTGGAGTCCCATACGGATGGGACTCCAGGTTGCTTCTTGGATTCTACTTAGGTGACCCTTACCTATAGACTTTGACCAGTCTTAGGCGCCATCTAAGAATGAATTTATGAGGCTCTCATCTAATTGGATCAGGTGATATCATCCCACCAATAAAATTTAGATCTGATTGTACGAAGCAATGCGATTGGTTGGGATGATGTGGCACTGCATGGCGCAGTAGGGTCTATAAATAAATCCTATCTGCACCCAACTTTCAGAGAGTTTCTCCTAGCCCATGCCCCAAGGCTGTCCCTTACCCTCCTCCATGCTATCTTTTGATTCTCTCTCTCCTCTCCATGCTCAAGAGAAGTTGGGCTCCAGTTTGATGCGATCTAGGCAAGAAAGAGCCGACGAGAAAGGAAGAAGGCAGCACTACTGCAGAGACAATTGCTGATCTTCAGAAGAAGTTTTGAAGATCCTCCAAATCAGATCCAGATCTAATTTTTGGAAAAGGTGATAGAGAAGAAGAGGATCTCCAGATCCAGCTCAAGTGGATACCGGTAGAGGCCAGGCGCTTGCATGGCTAGATCCAGAACCTTCAAGCTGCAATCAGGATCATCAACGGGTAATAGGATTACCCACATCAAGGTAAAATTAAATTTGATTTAATTTATTTTATTTTATATTTATTAAAATAATAAAATTAGATCTAAAATATCTTAGATCTGATTAGATCAAGAAAAAAATTTTTTTTGAAATATATCTCTTGATCCGATCAGATCTGAACGAACCTGATCCGAAAATCAGGATTTTCCTTCAACTGGTATCAGAGCCAAGGTTCTAAAATTATTTAGATCTAATTTTAATTTATTTTAATTAAAAATTAAGTGAATTTTAGATGTCACATGAGATGTGATCAGATCTAAAATTAGAAAAAATTAAAATTAAATGAATTTGGATCTAAGATTCTAAAATATGCATGACTAGTTCTAAAATAGAATAGTTCTATAGAATAGTCTTGCATGTCATTTGATTTAATTTGATTAAATCATATTTTAGATCTATTTATTTACTATTTTTTGATATTATAAATATTATAATAAGATCTAAAAAATAGCAAAAATAAAAATTATTTAATTTTTAAATATCATATGAGATATGATTGATGCATGTCTAGACTAGTTGTAGAATAGTTCTACATAATTGTCTAGATTAGAATTTATTTTGATTAGATCAATTTAAATCTAATTTTTTAGATTATTATGAGATAATTTAGATCTAAAAAATATGCATGATTTGATACATGAGATGTATGCAAAATATGCCATTAATTAGATCTAATTTTATATATGAGATATATGATATAGATCTAAAACTATTTTGTAGTATTTATATGTTCCTGATTAAGGCGTTCCTCTTGGCCGTCCGATCATAAGAATGAAGAAGGGTTTAAAGGCCCTCTCCTTCCCATTCGATGGGGTGTTCTTATGATGTGTAGGGGTGCTGCGCATTCGTCCTTAATCAGAAAATCCAAAACTTACTTTCTGCAAAACCCTAGATCCTGAAACCCTAGGATTTATTGTGCATATTTTGTTTATGAACCCTAACTTAATTAAGAATTAAGATTTATGGAAATATTAATTAGGTCTAAAATTGAGAATTTTAGATCTAAGACATATTCATAATACTGGGTTCGGGCTTGGGTAGCTCAATTAGGTCTAAGCGGTTGATCAAACCGAATCAAGAGTTGGTTAGATGGGATCAACAATGCTTAAATTGACCAGCCTAATAGGATTAAGTCTGGGTCAAGATCGAGTCACGATGATCATCAAGCAAGACCTAATTAGGCTCAGAGGTTAGAGTCTGGATTGTAGGCTAACCCAATTGGTTCTGACTCAACAATTTGGTGTCTAAGGTAAGTTTGGCACATACGACCGACTGGTTTTTAATTGGAAGCTACTCGACCTCGAATGCGTTCTTGTACGAGTTAATGGCATATTCCTTCCACCGGTCTCACTTACCTGGCCATATCTGTTGACACAGTTCTGATCTGAGGTGGTCAATAATCCGAGCTAACCCATGCCACTAGGTTAGTCATAATTGTTATGACTATGTCAAGTCTAGTTTAATGAGACCTGAATCAATTCTCCCTAAGAAAAGATTAAGTCTGAAGGTCTTCCACCATTGTAGATGTGCGGGCCCTTCCCGGGGTTGATTGTTCTCGGCTGGATACAGTGGCTCAGTTGCACCGGGAAGATGCAACCATGTCTATTAGGCATTGGATGCTATGGGCTGGAGGATGAGTTGGGCTCAATATTTTGGATACGGTGAGAGACTCAATTAGGAAATCCAGTCTATGCAAATGGTGGGTCTGACTTAACTAAGGAGTGGATCAATATTCCGGATACGGTGAGATTCATGAATTAGAGACCAAGTTTGGGTGCACCATGATTAGAGAATCATTGAACAAGAGTTGTTCACTCATTGGCTAACCCATCACCAATAACTGTTAGGTGAGGTGATGAGTCAGTTGGTGAGACCGCACCACCCACTAGAAATCATTAATCATGGAGATTTTTGCATCTCTACAGAGGGAGTGTAGGGATCCGAGAAAATAGTGGGAGCTAATTTGTTTAAAAATAAAATTCCTAAATAAATTGGTCAAGTCATAATTACAGTATCTAACTAGAATCTTTGACTCTCTACAGGAAAATGTCTGCGTCCAACCCATTAGCACGTATCCTGGACACACATAGACTGACCGGACCCAATTATAAAGATTGGCTCAGGAACTACAAAATTATTTTGGGTTTCAAGAAGTTAACACATGTATTGGACCAGGACCCTCCCACCTTACCAGCCCGTCCATCCACTGAACAGAGAGCATCTCTGGAAAAATGGATAGACGAAGATAATAAGGCCAGATATTACATGTTGGGCTCGATGTCTGATGAGCTCCAGCGCCAACATGAAGATATCGGGACTGCTCGCCAAATGTTGGCTCACCTGCAGGAGATGTTTGGTGAACAGAGTCGCGCAGCCAAGTATCAAGTCACGAAATGACTTTTTAAGGCTAAGATGCGTGATGGGCAGTCAGTCCAAGATCACTGTCTGACATGATGATCAAGGACATTTGGAAGAGCTTGAGAAGCTCGGTGTGAAGTTAGACTTGGATCTGCAGAATGATATTATTCTGCAATCCTTGACTGATGCATATGGGCAATTCATCATGAATTACCACATGCATAAACTTCAAAATTCCTTGGCCGAATTAATGAATATGCTGGTTACCGCTGAGCTTTCTATGAAAGGTTCTAAAGGCTCAGTTCTTGCTATGGAACGGACTTCTTCCAAAAGAAAGTCTTATGGAAAGAAAAAGAAGTCTGTGAAAAAGCAGAAAGGTGGAAGGAGGAAAGAAGAAGAAGGCAGAGCCGAAGAAGGCCGATGATCAAAGAAAAGTATTTCCATTGCAACAGCGACGGCCATTGGAAGCGGAACTGCCCTACTTACCTGGCCACCCTGAAGAACAAGAAGGAAGGTCCTTCTGGAGGTATGCTCGTTATTGAGTCTAACCTTACGATTTCTTCTGCATCCAGTTGGGTGCTTGACTCTGGTTCTAGTGCTCACTTGTGCACTTCTATGCAGGGTCTTGAGGATAGCAGGAGGCTGAGGGATGGAGAGATGATCCTACGCATCGTCAAAAATGGAGCAAGAGTTGCTGCAGTGGCCGTGGGAAACATACCCTCTTCGACTTACCATCTGGTTTAGACTTAGTTTAAAAGACTGTTATTATGTGCCTGCAGCTAAGCAGGAATTTGATTTCTATTTCATGCTTAGCACTAGAAGGCTATGTGATTAGTTTTCTTAAGGACCATTGTAACATTCTTTATGAAAGAAATAAAATTGCAAATGGTTTTCCTTATTAATGGTCTTTATCAGTTACATATTGATGTATCCTATTTTTAACTATCGAGCAAAATGTGAATGCCATGAAATGACCTAGGGATAGTCCAAATGATAGGTATCTATGGCACCTAAGATTAGGTCATATAGCAGAAGATAGGATTAACAAATTGGAGAAAAATGGGCTATTGAGTCCATTGACTTTTGAGTCATATCCAACTTGTGAATCTTGTCTTCAAGGCAAAATGACTAAACTCCCTTTTGTAGGACATGGGGAAAGGGCCACAGATCTCCTTGCCCTAGTACATACTGATGTGTGCGGCCCATTTGATGTGCCGGCTAGAGGCAATTTTGTCTACTTCATTACCTTTACCGATGATCTTATCTAGGTATGGGTATGTGTATCTTATGAGACACAAGTCTGAAGCTTTTGAAAAGTTCAAAGAATTCAGACATGAAGTAGAAAAACAAACTGAAAAACCCATTAAGGTTCTTCGATCAGATCGAGGAGGTGAATACCTTAGTCCGAAAATTCCTAGACTATCTCAAGAAAAATGGCATAGTCTCTCAATGGACTCCACCAGGAACACCTCAACTCAACGGGGTTTCAGAATGGAGAAATCGGACTCTATTAGGATATGGTCCGATCCATGATGAGCTTTCACAGACCTTCCTGATTTTCTTTGGGGACACTTTTGTTAACTTCAATATACTTACTGAATAGGGTTCCTTCTAAAACCGTTCCTACCACACCGTATGAGATATGGCATGGTAAGAAACCAAGTCTGAGTCATCTCAGAATTTGGGGTTGTCCGGCTCATGTCAAAAGACAACAAGCGGACAAGTTAGAGTTTAGGTCCTTTAGAGCTCGATTCATAGGATATCCTAAAGAGTCATTAGGATACTATTTCTACATTCCAGAAGACCACAATGTGATTGTGAGTCGACATGCCATCTTTCTTGAAAAATAGTTTATTCAAGATAGCGGCATTGGAAAGCAGATCAAGCTTGATGAGAAAGTCTCACAAGAGCAACGAGCTAAGGACCAAATGGAACCAAATCAGGTTGAGCCAATAAGAACACTACCTCCTCCACCTCGTAGATCGAAAAGAGTTTTCCATCCCCCTGAAAGATACTTAGGTATTATTTCAGAGGAAGTAGAGAAAATGTTCCTCATAGGTAATGGTGCTTCATGGTGATGATCCCAAAACCTACAACGAGGCGATATCAGATATCGACTCCGAGAAATGGCTTAGAGGCAATGAAGTCAGAAATTGACTCGATGCACTCAAACCAAGTCTGGACCTTGGTAGATCCACCAGAAGGTATAGTACCTATTGGGTGTAAATGGATCTTCAAGAGAAAGATTGGTGCAGATGGAAATGTGGAGACATTCAAGGCTAGATTAGTGGCAAAAGGTTATAGTCAACGTGAAGGCATTGACTATCAGGATACCTTTTCCTCCAGTAGCTATGCTAAAATCCATCCGCACATTGCTTGCTGTTGCAGCCTATTTCGATTATGAAATATGGCAAATGGACGTGAAAATGGCATTCCTTAAATGGATATCTTGAGGAAGATATCTATATGGAACAGCCGCTAGGTTTCACATCCAGTGATACTGATCACAAGGTTTGCAAGCTGCAAAGGTCCATATATGGACTTAAGCAAGCATCTCGGAGCTGGAACACTCATTTTAATGATGTGATCAAAATTATTTGGTTTCATCAAAAATGAAGAGGAACCATGTGTCTTTCAAAAAGGTCAGTGGGAGCGCTGTTGTCTTCCTCGTATTGTACGTGGATGACATCCTCCTTATTGGGAATGATATTCCCATGTTGACCATAGTCAAAATATGGTTGTCTAAAGAATTCTCCATGAAAGACCTAGGTGAAGCATCCTTTATTCTAGGAATTAAGGTCTATAGAGGATAGACCGAATAGGATGCTAGGACTTTCACAGAAGATGTACATAGAGGAAGTACTAAAGAGGTTTAGTATGGAAAACTCTAAGAGGGGATTAATACCCTTCAGACATGGTATTCATCTTTCCAAGAAGATGTGCCCTAGCACACCTGAGGAAATAGAATGCATGAGCAAGATCCCTTATGCTTCTGCAATAGGGAGCCTCATGTATGCCATGCTTATGTACACGACCTGATATAGCCCATGCTGTGAGTGTCACAAGCAGATATCAGTCAAATCCAGGTGAAGAACACTGGACTTCTGTGAAATGTATCCTTAAGTACTTGAGAAGAACTAAGGATATGATTGTTGGTCTTTGGTAATGGAGAACTCCAAGTCCAGGGATATACAGACTCGGATTTTATGTCCGATGTAGATGATCGAAAGTCGACATCTGGGAGTCTATTTGTGTGCAATGGTGGAGCTGTCAGTTGAAAAAGTTTCAAGCAGACAGTGATAGCAGATTCCACCATGGAAGCAGAATATATCGCTGCATCAGAAGCTGCAAAAGGAGGCATTCTGGTACAAGAAGTTTGCCATAGACATCGGAGTGATGCCATCAGATGCCATTTCCTCTGTACTGCGACAACAATGGCACCATAGCCCTTGCTAAGGAGCCAAGGTCTCACCAAAAATCCAAGCACATCGAGCGGCGATACCACCTCATCCATGATTACCTCGAGAAGGGTTACGTCGAGGTCAAGAGAGTCGACTCCGTAAATAATGCGACGGACCCGCTTACAAAGCCATTGTTGGCCAGCAGAAGATCGAAGCCCACCTTGAGAAGATGGGACTTAGATTTGTAGCCAATTGGCTTTAGGTCAAGTGGGAGTTTGTTAGATATGTGTGCCCTAGAAGCCAGAATTGGCTGACACTTGTAATACACTTCTAGGGGCAAAATTATAATTTTGACTATAAATAATAAAATGGGTTATTTTCTATCATAAATGTGTATTTAGTGTCTGTGATACATCTCTTGAGTTAATGGTAATGATAATTCATATTTTCAAGAGTTGAAAATTTAAGACATGAATTTTCATTTATTAACTCATAAAATGCTCCTGATCGTAGAATCATCATGAGGATGGTGATTGATCTGAAAGGTTGGTGTACAATCGCTTCATTATAGTAGATGAGTCTTGAGTCTACGGTATAGAGACACCGGAGTGAGAGTACAGATACTCGTTAGAGAATGAGGGTACTGAGCGTGACCACCTCAAGCAGTCATAAGAAAGTCTACCTTCTCATCGATGACTGACTTGAAGCTATAGTGATGTGTCTGGTTTGTCGACCTGAGGTGCATCGGCAGTTCACCTTAAGAGTATTATAGTTTGACTACACCATGACTCCGTCTCCTAGCCATTCAAAATTCTGAGGTGTATGTTGGCTATAATATGTTTATTATAGAAATTGGATTACACCAAGTGAAAATCTATCTACCTTGATAGAAGAGGAGCAGCTTTATGATGATCATGAAAATCAAGTCCATAAGCCCATGGCCATGACAGAAAGTGAAATAATAGAAAGAGTTTCTATTAAGGTTTTCACATCGAACTTGAATTGAATGATTAAATCATATGATAGAAATTAGGATTTGACGAATTCACCTTAACCCTAATCTGATCGAAGCTCAAGATAGAAGAACTTAATCACACAAGTAACTATACCAAGAGGTTCATTTTTAATTTTAATGGATTATACCATATACTGCTAGGTGTCACTGATGAATTTTGGGAGCAATTAGAATGATTTAGATGATCAATCATTTCAATTGTCTGAATTAAAAGAGTTCTGATCCATTGAAAGGAGTTTCAATGATGTCGATGATGGAGATCATGACATATCACATTATCATACAGAACTGAATCTAACTAGGTCACACAAATAAGGGTTTGGATCTAGATATCATCAATTGGATGACATATCCCATTATCATACAGAATTGAATCTAACTAGATCACACAAATAAGGATTTGGATCTAGATATCATCAATTGAACTGATTCAGTTCAATTGATTTGAATTAGATTTAATTAGGTTCAAAAAAATCATACTAGCATACGATTGAGCCTAACGTTCTTCTTTTATTATCATTAAAAGTTATCTCGACTGAGCAAAATAAGTTTGTTCTCATCTAGGTACTTTTACTTGATCTGATTGGAGCTTGTCCAGATCAGAAAAGAATTGTCTTAATTTATAAAATAAATTTTAGATAACACCTATCATTTTTCATCACCTACTAATTCTTGTCCTTTGACTTTGGTCAAATATTGACCTTTGACCCTTGGACATCTGCCCATGTGTCATGCACTTATTAGAGAGCAGATAAGGGCTTGTCCCCTTACTAAAATTTAAAAAGGAGGAGGTGCATGCCTAGGATGGCATGCGCCCATGGATAGGGATGCCTGGAGTCCCATGCGAATGGGACTCTAGGTTGCTTCTTAGATTCTACTTAGGTGACCCTTACCTATAGATTTTGACCAATCTTAGGTATCATCTAAGGATGAATTTATAGGGCTCTCATCTGATTGGATTAGGTGATGTCATCCCACCAATCAAATTTAGATTTGATTGCACGAAGCAATGCAATTGGTCGGAATGATATGGCACTGCATGGCACAGCATGATCTATAAATAAACCCTGTCTGCACCCAACTTTCAGAGAGTTTCTCCTAGCCCATGCTCCAAGGCTGCCCCTCTCCCTCCTCCATGCCATCTTCTAATCCTCTCTCTCCTCTTCACGCCCAAGGAAAGTTGGGCTCCAGTTTGGTGCGATCTAGGCAAGAAAGAGCTTATGAGAAAGGAAGAAGGCAACACTGCTGTAGAGATGACTGTTGATCTTCAGAAGAAGTTTTGAAGATCTTTTAAATTAGATCTAGATCTAATTTTTGGAGAGATGATAAAGAAAGAGAAGATCTCTAGATGTAGTCCGAGTGGATATCGGTAGAGGCCAGGCGCTTGCTTGGCTAGATCTAGAACCTCAAGCAATCAGTAGGATCATCAAAGGATAATCGAATTACTCACATCAAGATATAAATTAAATTAGATTTAATTTATTTTATTTATATTTATTAGATCTATAAAATTAGATCAAAAATATCTTAGATCTGATATGGATGTTTGAGAAAAATTTTTGAAATATCTTTCTTGATCCGATTAGATCTAAACGAATCTGATCCAAAAAATCAGGATTTCTCCTTCAGTTGAATAATATAAACCAATATTCTTAGAACCCTGATCTATGGTTACTATATAATTCATCTTTTTGATCAATAATGCTAAAAAAAATTTTGAGTTAGCTGTCGATACTCTTATAAGTCATCCATATTATATTTTAAAATTTTATAAATTTTATAACTCCTCACGAGGATTATCCAGACTTAGATTTTACTAAATTAAAATATAATAAAATATTTATTTTTTAAAGTTAATCAAAAGTAGTTAATCCCATCTTGACTCACACATCGACTCTATTATTAAGTACTTGACTATATACAGAAATCTTTCAATCATGTATTAGAAATATAGGTAGTTTGGCACTAAAGTACAGTGAGTTACTTGCAAGTCACCGTGGTGATCTCAGATCAAAAGGACACTTATATCCATTAGCCTTAGCTAGCTACTCTTGATAGTAAAGTACTATATTACTCATGTTCAGTGCAGATATACTCCTATATTCCACCTGTATATCGTATCAGTGTCTTCATACCACTTTATTATGAGGATAATCAATGCATACGCATACAATGATTTACACTCGATAAGTTATCATTTTTATTAATAACTTATCATTTGGTCATGAACAATTTAAGAAGCATCCAATAAATCTTTTTTTATCGATTGAGTATGATTCTAGAGACTTCATCATAATTTAGAAGTTTATTTAAGAAAAATAAATTTTTATGATAAATAAGTTAAATAATTATTATTATTTAATAATTTATATACTAATTTTAATCATCTATAACTTAGATAATTGGCTTTAAGATATATTTCCTAACAGTCTATAGCTCCATGTCATCGAATGGAATGTATAAGAATAATTTATTCGAGAATTGAAGGAGGATGTCAAAAGATAAGCCTTCGTATCTAAATTTATTAATAATATTTTATTTTTTTTTTATTTTAGGATATTGGGATATTCGGCTCTCATCCACTAGCAAGAGGATGATGAGGAGGACGATGATGATGATCTAATTTGATTTTATTTTATTTTGATATATTATATTTTTTTAATACTACTTATATAATTATATAATTTTTATTTTTAATATATTATGACTAATTTCTTATTTGTACTTTTCATATTATCCTTGGATTTTAATTATATCATCCAAACCATAATTGATTATGATTAATTAAAATAGATTTTTAAAAAATATTATTATAAATTAAAAAAATAAATTTAATTATTATCGGTGGCATTAACGATGGCTAAATTCATTACTAATAATAAAATATTATTATAATTTTTTAAAAAAATTAAAATTAAATATAATTTGTAATGACTTAAGCCATCGTTAATATTTTTTAGCGACGATATTAGAGATAAAAATAACCATCACTAATTATTTTTAAATTTTTTAAATATTTTATTTAATAATTAAAAAATAAATAGTGAAAGAATATAGTCATCACTAATACCGTCATTAATAATCGATATTAGCGATGGCTATAGTCTCCATCATTAATAGCCAAAATTAGTGATTGAATTCTTTTCGACCGGATGGAATGCCATCGTTAATAGTATTAGCGATGGCAAAACGTATAATAGCCTAATTTCTTATAGCATTTTAGAATATAGACAACTGATATCCTGGACTAACCATCATAATTTATAGATTAGTGAGTATGGATTTTCTATCCTAATGGCCTATCAGATCAAAGCCTAATGATCTAGCAAATTAAGGCCTAATGATCTACTATATTTAGGTATAATAGCCTACAGCTTTGTCTCTATACAAAGAGGGAACCAATGAACTCTATGATAAGCAAGCACACCCACAAAGAATGGTATCCATACACTCTCATTCATTCATCTCTTTTCTTCTTTCTTTTCTATTCTCAAACTTTGGCTAACTTAAGCATTGAAGTATCTCCATCGGAGCATCTATGATATATGTAGACTTTTATTATAGATTTTTACAAAGAAAGCACCTTTTTATCAAAATCCAGCTCTATATCGGTGGACAATCAATATTAGTTTAGAGACTTGCAACAATATTCTTATCGAATAGCGGTCTTGGTTAGCAGGGTCACAAGCAGTGATTTTGGACACATCACGACCCTTTTATATATCATAAATTACATAATGTGCAATGTTTATGTTCCAATGGGATGGAGAGAATCTTGACCGTTTCATTCTATTTTTTTAAAAAATAAAGAAATGATGAAAAAAATAATAAAAAATTAAAAAAAATAAAGAATATTTATGATCGAGTGGCTGTTGGGATGTCTTATTTGATAAAAATATCAAAGATATTTCTATGCCATCAAATTTAAAATTTTCATGAAAAGTATTTTTCTAATAAAACTATGGGCCGATAAAATAAATTAATAATTTATTTATTAAATAAATTATTATTAATTTTTGTGCGCTAGTTGGTTTTAGTATACTGATAAAATAAAAATAAAAATAAAAAAGAATGCCAGCACGCTTCCGGCGCTCGGTTTTATTTGATAATAATAGCGTCTCCGTCCGTTGTACTACATCAGAAGAGGAGGGAAGAGCCGCATACGGACCGGGAGCGGTCAACAACACCGTCAGTCCAGCTGTCTTCATGGGTCCCCAGGCAAAAGTACCACTAGTATACGTCCATAGCGTGCTTCTCGGTGGCTGGCGTTTTGCACCACCGATCTTGCTCCGCCCCTCTAGCTGGCTGGACCCGACCGACAGGGACGCGGATTCTTGAAAGTCGCAGATGCGCACGTTTATACGCTCACGGACGCACAAAACATATGAGAGGGACCGGAGTCGGTTTGACGGTGGGAAGGAAAAAGAGGAGAAAGGATAACGACGGCCGTCGGCAGCTGAGCTGCCTGTATCTTAAAAGCTGTGCATGACCGTGGTAGTATCGATTTAACCAAGGTGTGATGTTTTGGTCAAAAGTTCAAAATGGTGCCGTATGTTTTTTTTTTTTTTTTATAGAAGAGCGCTAAAAATTCATAATCAAAAATAATTTGATAAAATTAAAAAATAAAAATAAAAAAAAGTTTGGAAGCAACTCTTTTTCCCTTGCAGCCTCGTACCATGGGAATATCGCAAGTCCATTGCTCTCTTTTTGTCCCTTAGATCAAAAACTTAATTAATCAAACAAAATAGATGATAGTATTACATGAATTAGTATTTAATTAATTATTTATTTTTAACAATTGTTGTTCATCGCTGCCATCTTATCACTTATACAACGATTCATATTTGGCTTGTCCCATAACCATAGAATAAATAGGGTTGAAAATAAATATGATATTAATTAAATTTATTAATATTTATATTTATATTTTTAGTAAATATAATTAAAAATATAGATATTAAATAAATATTAAAATTAATATTCATATTTATTCTAAATGAATCTAGATATAAATTAAATATTAGAAACTTTCATATTTATTCTATATAAATATAGATATAAATCATATAATAATTATATCCATAATTTTTCTATCAAAATACATATATAAGCTAGATACTATTTAAATATAAATAAAACTTTTAGTATAACTTAATGTAACGATTTTTTGTATCAAATAAGATCATTACTCTTCAATTATTGCATTGATAAAAAGTAATAATAAATTATCTATTTTTTTGGAGAGCTTCTAAGAAGAATTATGAATAAATATAATATTACATAGAAAATATTTAGAAATAGTTTTGGTAAATAAAATTTTTAAAATACTTTAAATTAATTCTTTTATTTTTATCTGAATAAAATTTATTTTTAATAAAAAATAATAATTCATACAATATATAAAAAAAATGGCCCATACAAATTACATGCAACTTTATGGTCTGCTACTTGTATTTTAACAAGCATGTTATGGGTTCAAATCCTAGGACATGGAAATGAATATGGTTAGACTGTACGACTTGCTTTCAGCCCTAATAAAAAACAGTTATTAAGATAATAGAAGCAGTCATTCACACAGGCTGCCACCGGTATCTATCAAAGGGACAAGGAACTATGAAGATAAGGTACTTACTGCTGGAAATAACCAACAATCTGCATTTTAAGAAAGGATGAAAGCATTCTCTCGTGATCTCTCACACATTCTACGTACATGGACATTTGACTATCCTTGCATGGACAAGACTTTTCCATGTACCAAATTTATCATACAAAGGCCTTGCATCTCCAACCCTTGTCTAAAATTTTCTAACATAAAATCTCATTTCATCTTGAAGGATATCCACTGACCATCGAGAGGATTCCACATCCTTGAGCTTCATCAACTTATCTAGTTCTTTTGGCATGAAGATGACATTCTACCTTGGAGAACACTTGTAGTTACATATTTTTCTTGTAATCAACTTTTATTGGCGGGTTTCTCTAACTATGAGTTAATACTTTTTTATTTTATTTCTTCACAATGTCCTCTTCATATTAGAAATTATAGATCTTTTTACAAAGATAAATTGAACCATGTCTCCTGATCTATATAATTCACCAAATTGACTACTATTTTAAGTGTTGGATATATCAACTCGATAGACTGATTTGATATCCAAATGATGAATCATAAGTCGGCCTCACCGACCGATGATTGGCACTGCAAATTGAATGACGAATGGATTGCCGATTGATGACAAACCACAACGAGATTAGCACACCCCACGATGATTGATCATTGGTCGGCCTACCGAATGATAGTCGGCCTCCTTCAACCAATGGTTAATCGACTTACTGACTCTTAACTGTCCTGATACCTGACATAAAATCAACTAATCCTACGATTGATCGACTGTTAGTCGACTTACCAACTGATGATCATCATTCGATTCACCAACTTTCGACTGTCAATCTCCCAGTCAATGATTAGTCGGTGCCTCCTGACCTATTCTACAAATCGAGTGATTCCAAGAATAGGCAACCACTAACTAATCAATATATCAGTTAGATATCGACATATGATTGGACTGACCAACATACAATCGGCATGACCTACATTCTCAGCGCAGAATACATGTAACGATTTCTCCACGACCACGTAGTGAGCATTAACTGCTCTCTTAATACGAAAATAAGCAAGATCCCATGATTTACGATCGTTACAGATGGTTCTACTACATTCACCTATAAAAAGAGGACAAATCGAGTACTTTGGTAAGAAAATTCTAGGCTGAAACTTTACTTAATTCTATTTTGATTATCCTATTCATCAATCCTCCACTGACTTAGGCATCGAAGGATCTTCATCGAAAAATATTTCAGTCAGTGTGAACTTCTTTTTTAGGTAATCTCTTCCGGCAACAGATGCATCAGAGAATTAATCGCAATAGATTGACATGCCAGGTAGGAAAAGGAAAAAAAAAAAAATTGCTCTAATAAAGATGCAAAAAATATGAGCCCAGCATTCTACCGGCTCTACTAGACAGTCTTCTCACTAGGAAGATCATCTTCCTCCATCTCTAATGGCAGAGCCCAGTATTCTACATCCAATTATTTCAACGAACGCTCAAACCCAAAAACTTGTTGCGCTAATGCAGCAACTGAAGATTTTGATGGAAGCGGTGCACAACCTCCAACAATAATAGTAGTAACCGTTGGCGGAACAACCATCAGTGCAAGAAATGCCATCAAGGCACAGTCGTCACTCCACACAACGATCTCCATCTCCTTCACTGGAATGGTGATTGACTCGACATTCTTGTCATTTTAAAGCATCACCATCGCAGCACTCATACCATGCCACCTACCACTCTCGATGGTTGGCCTCTCCTTTCCTTCGATGCAGTATTCATAAGAGAAAGAGGCCACGCCCTCCATTAGTTTCTTCTTCTTCTACTTCGTCAGGGGATTCTATCCTTAGCCTCTCACAACAACAGTGGCTCGATGACCATGAAGGAAAGTTCAAGAAAATCAATCGCCAACTCACCCATTTGTAGGTGGGCACTCAGGGGGGTCCTAGTGACCTCAACATTCACATGCCCCCCACTTTTTCTCATCAAATCATGGATCTGATCATGAGTTGGTTCAAAATGCTACAAGTGGAGACGTACGATGGCTCTACAGATCCAGTCGATCATCTAAAGAGTTACAAAATTCTCATGATGATCCAAGGGGCTTCTAACATTCTTTTGTGCAAAGGCATTCCGGCAATTCTTTGAAAAATTGCTTGAGCCTGGTATTCTGGGCTGCAGCCAAAATGCATTCTTTTCTTCGAGTAGTTAAAAGATTCATTCGCAGCCCATTTCAGCACTAGCCAAAGAATTCTGCGGACATCCGATATCTCTTCTCCATTAAACAAAATGAAGGAGAGATGCTATAAGATTTTGTGGCGCATTTTAACACCGCCATACTTGAGATCAAGACCTCAATGAAGATATGGCTATTTCGGCCATGAAGAGAGGTCTGAGGAGGTCGAGGTTCACCTACTCGCTGGATAAAAACCACCCTTGAATCTATGCAAAACTTTTGGAGCATGCATTTAAGCATATCCATGCGGATGAAGCCGCTTCTAATAGACACCAAGTAGAAGGCAAAATCAAAAAAAAGAAGCAAAATAAAAGCGGAGCTCCTACCAAATCAAGTCGCGAGTCAACTGATAAAAGATCTTCACCATCCCAATAGAGTCCAAGGCTGAATAAATTTGGCACGAAATTCAATTCCTACTCTGTTAATTGCTCCTTGTGTACAAATTCTAATGAAAATTGAAAGAGTAGAATATATTCGACGTCCTCCATCGATGAAAGCGACGCCACAAGGAGTCGCAATCAAAGGAAATATTGTCGATTTCATCATGATCATGATCACGATACTAAACAGTGCATCCAACTTAGGGATGAGATCAAGGATCTAATATGCCAAGGTTACCTCGGCAAATATTGACACGACCCTCCGACATTGACTCCAGCCAATCGACAACTGCAGCACCAACCAAAGGAACCAAACGACAATCAGCTGATGACAAGAAACATCAATATGGTTTATAGCCAATCAAGGAACTAGGGTGCAATTTTCGAAGAAAAATCGACTAAGAAGCGATGCGAAGATAATGTTATTTCTTTTTCAGATGATGATGTATGGAGAATTCAAATTTTCTACAATGATGTTGTCATTGTGTCAGCAATGATAGCTAATTATAATGTAAAAATAATTCTTATGCATAATGAAAGTTCGACAAATATTTTGTTTTACTCGACTTTTTTCCAAATGCATCTACGACTAATCGACTTCGAAAAATCTCGATGCCGTTAGTCGGTTTCACTGGAGATGCAATCAATGTGAAAGGAAAAATTATTCTCCCCCTCACTGTAGGGATCGAACCACAACAAAGTACCATCTCCGCTACTTTCATTATTGTACGAGTTTCTTCAACCTATAATGTCATATTCGGACGATCCGCTCTCAATGCATTAAGAGTGGTGGTATTAACTTTTCACCTACTAGTCCGATTTTCTATCCAACAAGGAGTCAATGAAATGCGGGGGATCAACAATTGGCACGGCACTACTTCATGATCTCCACTAAATGAGCAAAATCGAAAGATCCTCTGACGATCAATAAATTGGATCAGAGAAAAAATGAAGAAAAAGGAAAACCAGCTGAACAGTTAATTTTAATTCCCTTCCATGAAGCAGATCCAATAAAAATAGCCTCAATTGGATCTCGACTATCTGATCAACAGTGGAATCAAATAATAGATCTACTAAAGGTGAATGCTAATGAATACATTAATTATAATATAAAAAATATTAAAATCTATATTATTTTAATTTTTATTTATATTTGATATTTTTATAATTTTTATGAAAATAATTAATTTTAAAGTTTTAATTGTAAACCAACTAGAAACAGTCCTCCAATACATGCAGATAAAGCTTGAGTTCAAATTTAAGCTTAGTTCATGATATGCAAAGATACATGGATACGAAGAATAGACCTAATGGATAAAATAAAAAAATGAGAAAAAAATAATTGGTCTGGGACGCTAGGAGACAATGGAAAAGGATGCACGAAAAAGGCTAAGTGGCTCACAGAATTCCTTCCCACTTGGTTCATGGTAGACCAAAATAAAGCATGGTCCATCATGGACCATTTGACAAGAACAAGGTGCTGGTTTATGTTTCTTCACATGGACGTTGGCTTGTAGCTGGGTGGAAAAATTATTTTGTGAGGATGTGAGGACGTGCTAGCGTGAGCAAGTCTTAGCATTTTTACGTGGTTCGCACGGATGCAAGTGCGACCAGAGCAAAAGCTGGTCTTCATGCGGAACGGGTGCAGCGCATGGAGCAAAAATGCAAAATTATGGAAAGCCATGGGAAAAAAAAGTATTATTATTATCATTTTTTGAAAACTTTTTAGTGAGAGAATTTGAGATTGTAGGAGATAAACTCCGCTCCCGCCGAAATCTAGCTCGATGCTCAGCCTAATGCAACCAGTAGCCGCAGAAAAGCTTCAGCAGATGGGCTTCAGCCGAACCCTCAGCGGCCGAGCTTCTTCTAACCCGTTCAGCTGGCCGAGCTACTTAGCGGCCGAGCTCCTTGGACTCTAAGTGGCCAGACTTTAACGGAATCCCCCAGCGCCCGAACTCCTCAAGCGGCCGTCCCTTCAGCCGGCCGAGCTCCTCCGAACTCCTCTACAGCCGAGCTCCTTCCGAGCTTTCCCTTGAGCCGAACTTTCCTACAAGTCCGAACTCCTCTGGACGAACTATCGCCATCAGTCTGCAACAGGCAACAAGATCGGACGATATGGCCCCCACTACTGGTGACACCACTCTCTCCGTAACCAACTCCATGCGGCCCACGATCTGCCAGTATGGCTGTCACCATCCACCTAATGACTCCTTCCTCTCCGTACCGAACTCCATGCGGCCCACGACCTGCCAGTATGGCTGTCACCATCCATCTGACGACGCCTTTCTCTCCGTACCGAACTCCATGCAGCCCCAACGGCTCTCTGCCAGGCGGTACGGCCGTCACCATCAACTAAGCTCTGTCTATAAAAGACCATCCAGATACGCTAACTCGAATCTCTCCCTGATCTCTATGCTCTTCTCTTCTTCTCCAAGCTTCGAAACTCATTCCGAGCACTCCATTCCTGTTGGCCAGAACTGACTTGATCGTCGGAGGGTCCTACCGGAGCCACCCCCCATCGGCTCCGGATGGGACTTTATTTTGCAAGTCCCCAATGGCGACCTCATCGGCCTCCACTCCAGCGGACTCCAGCGACGATCAGATTCTATGTCAATAGATTGGTGCTAGAGGAAGGGCACCCAAAACCTCCGAGGTTCCCTTATTTTTAAAGGAGTGCTCGGCGATAATTTTTCTCTTCCCTCTCCGAAGATCTCCCTCTTCTCTTCCGAAGAGAAAATGCCTCCGAGGAGAGCTTCGACTCGACGCTCGACGTCCTCCGTGGTTCGATCCCATCCAGATCCGTCTGTTCCTGCTTCAGCCCCGGTAGCTCGGGCTCCATCTGTACCCACGGTGGATGTGAAGTAGTTCGACCAGCTTGTCCGATAGGTCCGTGGCCTCACAGAGGCATTACAGGCCATACAGCAGCCCCCGGTGGTGACTCCACCAGGAAACCCACCATCGGAATGTCGAAAACTGACCCCAAGGAAGAGTACTAGGGCCAACATACCTGTCGCCCCTGAGAAGGGGAAACAAAGAGCCGAGGATCCGTGTTCGGATCATAGTCCTCTCCTGGGGGAGACCTTCTCCATTTGTAGTCGGAAGCCCCCCAAGATCTGCAACCAAGACGACGCCCTCGATCGCAGACTGCGGAAGATAGATCGACGGATTGAAGAGCTCGACCATGTCGCCCGCACTTAAGGACGGCCTTCAGAAAAATGACTTGCTGTTCTCCCTGAAAAAAAAAGTACCCTGGGGACTTCGCCGATCTGCTGGCTCGGGCTGAGAGATATGCCCGTGCGGAAGAAGCCTTCAAGTTGAAGGATGAAGAAGCCCTGAGAGAGCGGCTGGCGGACGATGGAGAACCAAGTGAAGTTCGACCGCGCTCGTAGACCCCCTCCGAAAGCAGGCGGGCTCGAACTCCTCGAACTCGTCACCGAGGGAGCCCCGATAGAGGGGTGCGAAGAAGCCCTCTTCTCGGAAGGTTCCGCGACTATGCCTCCCTCAATGCTCCTCGAACTCAGATTCTCACCGAAGTGAAGAACCAACTGCCAAGATCAGAAGGGTTACAGTCTCCCCCAAACAAGCACGATCGAAGCAAGTACTGCCTCTACCATCGCAACCACGGCCACACCAAGGAATGCATGCAGCTCCAAGACGAAATTGAGGAGCTCGTCAGAAAGGGGTGGCTAAGTAAATTCCTCCGGCACTAGCCTGAAGAAGGAAAAGATCGGCCGAGGGTGCTGCCATAGCCAGAGATGGCAAGGAAGCTCAGCGCTGCCATAGCCAGAGACGGCAAGGAGCTCGGCACTGCCATAGCCAAAGACCGCAAGGAGGTCGGCTACCTTACGGCCTCATCCACATTGCCCTTAGGAGGAGCTTGTGCATCAGCGATTCATCATCTCCCGGCGATAAGAGCTTGCACCAAATTGAAAAGGCCAACATGAGGAAGTCGTCCACCCCGGGACTTATTGTCGAAGAAATGCGGAGGAACAACGCTACCACGATCTTGAAATACAGAATTTGGGGATGCGCTGCTAGTAACTTCCTTTCAATAAAATTCTTTCCTTTCGATAATATTATTTCTGGATGCGAAAACTATGCAATGACAGGGAAGAAGCAGTCAATAATTGCCACGTTAGGAACAGGAGGAGAACCTCATCCTAATGCAAGCAACAACCTCGGCTAGAGATAAGATCTCTCCTGAGCGATGGCCTTGTTCATAAAGGACTAGATGGGGAGAGGGCCCGGATAGCGGTCCTTATGTGCCCCCACAGCCCGTTAGGAATAGGAGGAGAACCTCGTCCTAACGCAAGCAACAACCTCGATCAGAGATAAGATCTCTCCCAAGCTACCGTTGCCAACCTCGACTAGAAGATAAGATCTCTCCCGAGCGACCATTGCCAACCTCGGTCAGAGATAAGATCACTCCGAGCGACCGTTGACAACCTTGGCTAGAGATAAGATCTCTGCGAGCGACCGAGTCAACCTCGGTTAGGAACAGGAGGAGAACCTCGTCCTAACGCGAGCAACAATCTCGGCTAGAGATAAGATCTCTCCTGAGCGACCGAGTCAACCTCGGTTAGGAACAAGAAGAGAACCTCGTCCTAACGTGAGCAACAGCCTCGACTAGAGATAAGATCTCTTCCGAGCGACCATGGACAACCTTGGCTAGAGATAAGATCTCTCTCGAGCGACCGTTGCCAACCTCGGCTAGAGATAAGATCTCTCCCGAGCGACTGAGTCAATCTCGATTAGGAACAGGAGGAGAACCTCATCCTAACGCGAGCAAACAACCTCGGCCAGAGATAAGATCTCTCTCGAGCGATCGTTGAGAACCTCGGCTAGAGATAAGATCTCTTTCGAGCGACCATGGCCAACCTCGGCTAGAGATAAGATCTCTTTCGAGCGACCGAGTCAATGTCGGTTAGGAATAGGAGGAGAACCTCATCCTAACGTGAGCAACAACCTCGACTAGAGATAAGATCTCTTCCCGAGCGACCGTGGACAACCTCGGCTAGAGATAAGATCTCTTTCGAGTGCCCGAGTCAACCTCGGTTAGGAATAGGAGGAGAACCTCATCCTAACACGAGCAACAACCTCGGCTAGAGATAAGATCTCTCCCAAGCGACCATAGCTAACTCGGCTAGAGATAAGATCTCTCTCCGAGTGACCGAGTCAACCTCGGTTAGGAACAGGAGGAGAACCTCATCCTAATATGAGCAACAACCTCAGCTAGAGATAAGATCTGTTTCTGAGTGATCGAGTCAACCTCGGTTAGGAACAGGAGGAGAACCTCATCCTAACGCGAGCAACAACCTCGGCTAGATATAAGATCTCTTTCCGAGTGATCGAGTCAACCTCGGTTAGGAACAGGAGAAAGAACCTCGTCCTAACGCGAGCAACAACCTCGACTAGAGATAAAATCTCTTCCGAGCGACCGTTGACAACCTCGACTAGAGATAAGATCTCTCTCGAGCGCCCGAGTCAACCTCGGTTAGGAACAGAAGGAGAACCTCATCCTAACACGAGCAACAACCTCGGCTAGAGATAAGATCTCTCTTGAGCGACCGTGGACAACCTCGGTTAGAGATAAGATCTCTCCCGAGTGACCGAGTCAACCTCGATTAGGAATAGGAGGAGAACCTCATCCTAATATGAAGCAACAACCTCGGCTAGAGATAAGATCTCTCTCGAGCGACTGTGGACAATCTCAGCTAGAGATAAGATCTCTCCCGAGCGATCAAGTCAACCTCAGTTAGGAATAGGAGGAGAACCTCATCCTAACGCGAGCAAAACCTCGGCTAGAAATAAGATCTCTTTCGAGCGACCGTGGATAACCTCGGATAGAGATAAGATCTTTTCCGAGCGACTGAGTCAACCTCGACTAGGATCAGGAGGAGAACCTCATCCTAACATGAGCAACAACCTCAGTTAGAGATAAGATCTCTTCCGAGTGATCGTGGACAACCTCGGCTAGAAATAAGATCTCTCTCGAGCAATCGAGTCAATCTTGGTTAGGAACAGGAGGAGAACCTCGTCCTAACATGAGCAACAACCTCAGCTAGAGATAAGATCTCTTTCGAGCGACCGAGTCAACCTCGATTAGGAACAGGAGGAGAACCTCATCCTAACGCGAGCAACAACCTTGGCTATAGACAAGATCTCTTCTGAGCGACCATGGACAACCTCGACTAGAGATAAGATCTCTCCCGCGCGACCGAATCAACCTCGATTAGGAATAGGAGGAGAACCTCATCCTAACACGAGCAACAACCTCAACTAGAGATAAGATCTCTCCCGAGCGACTGTGGACAAACCTCAGCTAAAGATAAGATCTCTCCTGAGCGACCATGGACAACCTCGGCTAGAGATAAGATCTCTCCCAAGCAACCGAGTCAACCTCGGTTAGGAACAGGAGGAGAATCTCGTCCTAACACGAGCAACAACCTCGACTAGAGATAAGATCTATTTCGAGCGATCGAGTCAACCTCAGTTAGGAACAGGAGGAGAACCACATCCTAACATGAGCAACAACCTCGACTAGAGATAAGATTTCTCCCGAGCGACCGTTGCCAACCTCGGCTAGAGATCTCTTCCGAGCAATCGAGTCAACCTCGGTTAGGAATAGGAGGAGAACCTCGTCCTGACGTGAGCAAAATCGAAGTTAGGAACAGGAAGAGAACCTTGTCCTAACGCGAGCGCCCGCATCGACCCCGACCGTAGGTGATCGGGCCAACCTCGACTGAAGAGCTTCAACTTCGACCTCGGCTAGAGATGGGATCTCTCCCAAGCAACCATGTCAATCTCGACTGGAGAGCTTCAACTTCGACCTCGACTGGAGATGGGATCTCTCCCAAGCAACCGTGTCGACCTCGGCTGAAGAGCTTCAACTTCGACTTCGGCTAGAGATAAGATCTCTTCCAAACGATCGTGTCAACCTCGACTGGAGAGCTTCAACTTCCACCTCGGCCAGAGATAAAATCAGAGACAACCTCACCCTAAGATCAGATCTCTCCCGAGCATCCGCATCGACCTTGACTGTAGGAGACAATGTTGCCCCCGAGGAGCACAACCTCCGACTTCGATCGCAGCAGACGAAGCCTCCCTCAGCCTCGACTGGAGATGGGATCTTCCTCAGGCTTCAACTTCGATATCAACTTTAGCTGGAGATAAGATCTCCCCCGACCTTCGACCTAAACCAGCACGGATCTCAAAGGAAGATTTCGGCAGTCGCGTTTCCTACACTCCCTTCCTTCGATTTTCGAACTCGGAAGTGGAGGGGGCTAGTGTTGAGGATAAACCCTGCTCCCATCGAAGTCTAGCTTGATGCTTAGCCTAATGCAACTAGTAGCCACAGAAGAGCTTCAGCAGACGGGCTTCAGCCAAACCCCCAGCGGTCGAGCTTCTTCTAACCCGTTCAGCCGACTAAGCTACTTAGCGGTCGAGCTCCTTGGACTCCAAGCGGTCGAGCTTTAACGGAATCTCCCAGCGCCCGAACTCCTCAAGCGGCCATCCCTTCAGCCGATCAAGCTCCTCCGAACTCCTCTATGGCCGAGCTCCTCCCGAGCTTTTCCTTCAGCCAAACTCTCCTACAAGTCCGAACTCCTCCGGATGAACTATCGCCATCAGTCTGCAACAGGCAACAAGATCGGATGATATGACTGCCACTACTGGCGACACCACTCTCTCCGTAACCAGCCCCATGTGGCCTACGACCTGCCAGTATGGCTGTCACCATCCACCTGACGACTCCTTCCTCTCCGTATCGAACTCCATGCGGCCCATGACCTGCCAGTATGGCTGTCACCATCCACCTGACGATGCCTTCCTCTCCGTATCGAACTCCATGCGGCCCCAATGGCTCTCTACCAGGGGGTACGGCCGTCACCATCAACTAAGCTCCGCCTATAAAGGACCCTCCAGATATGCTAACTCGAATCTCTCTCTGATCTTTAAGCTCTCCTCTTCTTCTCCAAGCTCCGGAACTCATTCCGAGCACTCCATTCCTGTTGGCCAGAGCTGACTTGATCGTTGGAGGGTCTTGCCGGAGCCACCCCCCCACCGACTCCGGATGGAACTTTGTTTTGTAGATCTCCGACGGTGACCTCATCGGCCTCCACTCCAGCGAACTCCGATGATGACCAGATTCTGCGTCAACAGAGATGAATGACAACTCTCCCTCTTACCTTATCTTCCATTCTCTTCATCGCATCCATCCAAGCCTTCTTATCATTTAATCCCATTCATCCATTCTTTCAGGATGCATCCTTTCATTAGTTCCATATCTAAAACATACAAAATTCTCCTTCCTCCTAATACCTATAGATAAAGCCTAGTACCACAATTAGATGATATCTCTCCACACCACAATTCTTGCAGGACTCCATGATAGGCGAGAATACCAACCCAATAAAATTTTTATCCATCTTTTTTTTTTACTTTATTTCATCCTTCCAACATACGAGAAGGAGAGTTAGCCAAAAAAAGATCGACTAGGTGAGGTTTTTATGTTTTTATTTTTTTGTTTCAACTCCTAGTCCTATTAATGACTTGAGAGTTAAAAATCTTTTTTTTGTATTAAAAATTTTTATCAGCAATAAAAATTAGTTTTTTTCTCATTAATTTAATTTTTATTTTCAGTAAATAAGATAGTTTAAATTCCTGCAATTTAATTCTTGCAAGTTTTAATTTCAGCACTAAGGTAGTTTATTTCTGTAATTCTTTAATTTCTATAATTTAAATTTCAGCAAGTAGTATAGAATTTAATTTTAATTAATTTTAAAAATTTTGATTTAAATCATGTCTAGCTAAGTAATCCTCTGGGATTTGCGATGAAGCTAAATCATGATTAGAAACTTTTTCTTAGGATTTTTTGTTTGCTTTTATTTTTTTAGAGTTCTTCTTTCTTCTAGCTTCTTGCCAAGAGACTTGATAGACATCATTGGGTTTCAAGCTCTTTATAATTTATTCTTGATTCGATGCAAGAAGGATAATAAGAAGAAGGCCTATAATTTTGTTAATTCTTTTTCTCTTCTTTCTTATAGAAAATATTAATGGATTATTATTAGATTAGAATTTCTTTATAGTCCATACTTGGATAACACAAAAGAAGCAATTAAAAAGAGAGTTCTTTAATCAAGATAAATGCTTGTCTATGCATTACATCTTGATCAAAGAACATCATAAGAAAAATCTTTAGAAGGCTTTCTAAGTTATTGATGTAGTGGATTCAAAAGCCTAGATCTTTAGATTATTATTCTCTATATTTAATTTACTGTATAGTAGTAAGTAACAAACAATCTTCCAAAATCTTTGTTAAAGCTCATCTGAGCAAGGGTTTGAATACAATTCAAACATAATTCTCGTGGGGTCGACCCGTACTTGCTGGACATGTTACTTTGCACACCATACACTTGCGGTTAATTTTAAGAAATAATAAATTTTTGGCATCGTTGTTGAAAAATTGGCATATTTTAAATTATGTTCTAAATTCTTATTCTTCGTGCTTTTAGCTTAGTTTTAATCTGACATTTCTAACTTCCTTATCTTGCCTTGCAAAAAATTGGAGAGTATTGGAAATCAAGTACATTATCTAACTTTTTTCTTTGCCTTTAGCTTACTAATTTGATCTTAGTTCAGTATTAGTTTTTAATTAAAACTTGTTTGCTGTCATTGGTTGTGCATTAGTATATTTAAACTACTTTAAGGGCACAAATCTAAATAAGATAAGATGGAAATTTCATCACCCTTTCTTAGCCTACAAACAAGTTTTCTTATTTGCATTCATCCTAACCTTAAATAAAATCAATTAGACATCAACCTTAGGAACATCTGAGCTTATTAGGATTGGCTAGTTGATTGGTGTCTAGAAAAGGAGTTCATGGACAAGAGCCTGAAGAAAGATGGTTCTTTAATTGATTTCGTTCGCTCACCTGATGAATCTAATTAGTATCTAAGGAAAGCAATGAAAGACTCCTACTGATCTTATCCTTACCTAGCTAGTTGGCTTATTGGTTTCTGACTTGAAGGGCTCCAAGGCGGCCTTGATAGTTAGGAGCTATCTAGAATTAAGATAACCTAAGATTGATATTTGCTTGATAAGTGTTTAAAAAAAAATCTTAACTAATTCATCTCACTCTTTTCTTTCATCTCTAGATTTAGGACTCCTTAGAATCCATCTCTAAAACTCTTTTCTTATTTATCTTCCTCTTCTCTCTTCTTTAAAAAATCAACAAAAAAATTTTATAAAATTTTTTTATAAAAAATAAAGTAAATTTTTTACTTTCCTCGTGGAAAAGGATTTCAAATCAACTAGTTAGAATTGATTCAATTTTTGTGTTAAGCCCTGAAGTTCCTAAAATGGAAGAAACCAATCAACCCCAAATCCTGAAGGATTTATGTTACCCAGTTAGATCCGTCCAGCCTTCTTACATCAGGTTGCCCCAATCAATTTTAAATAACTTTGAAATTAAACCTCAAATGATTATTATGCTTCCAAAGTTCATTGGAATAGAGGATGCATATATATTCATTAGAAAATTTGAAGAATTTTGTGCAACCATGAGACTGCAATAACTTTCTGAGGATGAGATCAAACTGAGATTAATCAATTTTTTTTTAAAGATAATGCCAAAATGTGGTTATACAGCTTGCCAAATCAATCTATCATGACCTGGGAGGGCTTTGTAAAAGTATTCTTTAAAAAATTCTCTCTCCATCATAAGACAACTAGAAATAGAAATAAAATAAATCAATTTTACCAACTAGCTAGTGAATTATTTTGAAAGTATTTCGATCGTTTTAAAAACTTCTTGATCCAATGCCCGCACCATGGAATAGAGATCTGAAGGTTATACTAAATAGTTTATGAGGGACTGGACTCAAATTCTAGAACCATGCTAGTGTCCATGTGCCAAGGTCAATTTATGTATAGAGAACCAAATGAGACCTCGCAATTTCTAGAAGATCTAACCAAGAAGAGTCTACAATGAAAAATGACTAGAAAACCAGAAAAATCAATACCTTCGAAGGAGGAATGTATCAAATGCCAACATCCTTAGCTATGGAGGCTAAAATCGCATCTTTAACATGTAGGTTAGAGGCCTTAGAACTGCAGAGACTAGCCAGTATAAATCATGTATCTGCACCTATATGCAACGGGTGTAATGCACCAAACCATGTCCTTGAAGAATGTCCTCTCCTAATGAACCCAACTGGAACCACATATGCATTGGTGAATGCTGCATACCAAAAATCCATGAATAACCTCTATGCACTCACATATAACCTAGGATGGAGGAATCATCTAAATTTTTCATGGTCATAAGGCTCAAATTTAGGCGGTCCTAGCTTTAACCAGTCTAACCTAAGGTCCAACGCAATACTGAACAATGCACAGGATTTAACAATGATGAAAAAAGAGTCAATGCACTAGAAAAGAGTTTAGAAGTTCTGACAAAATCAACTACTGACACCAATGCCACCTTGAACAACTTTATGCAAACCATGAGCCAACTTTTAAATGCTAATACTCAAGCCATTACTCGATTGAAAATACAAGTAGGTCAGCTAGCCTCTACTATTAGTGTGAGAGAGAGAGAGGTAGGTAGCCTAGCCAATCTGAACTCTATCCAAGAGCCCAAAATGGTCCACGACCTCAACATGGAAACCAAGTCAACCAAGTGAATGCAATTTACACTCTAAGATCGAGAAAACAAATGGACAATAAGGTGGGTATTGCTAATAATTAAGAAGACTCATCATTTGAGCCATCTTTTGAACAACCCATCCATCAAAACTAGTCTAAGGAGTCTGAGTTGTCAGCACTCGATGATTCATCAAATCCATTCACAAGACCCACCAAGCTTATAACTCCTTTTCCAAACCAACTAAGTCCAATAAACAATCAAAATACTTGAATAAAATATTAGAGATGTTTAAAAAAATTCAAATAAATATCTCTTTATTAGACATGATTCTGCAAGTACCGACCTATGCTAAAGTTCGAAAGGACCTATACACAAAGAAAAGGACAACCACTTTATCCAAGAAAGCCTTCCTAGCAGCAAGTGTGAGTTCTTATTTATCAAATTAAGTGTCGATTAGGTATAAAGATCCAGGATCTCCTACAATTTTATGCACTATCGAAGAGATCAATATTGATAAGGCTTTATTAGACTTAGGAGCTAGTGTAAACATTCTGTCATACTCTATATATAAGCAATTTAGATTGGGAGAACTGAAACTAATAGGGATTACCTTACAACTAGTAGATCAATCTTCTAGGATCCCTAAAGGAGTTGTAAAGAATGTGTTAATTAAGGTTGGTAATTTTATTCTTTTGTAAATTTTATCATTTTAAAGACTGAGCCCGTTCCAAATCCAAAGGATTATATCCCAGTTATTTTAGGAAGACCATTTCTAGCGACTACTAATGCCATAATTAATTACCGAAATGGACTAATGAAGCTCTCATTTGAAAATATGACCATTGAACTGAATGTTTTTAATCTAGAACAAGAATTGGACCAATCTAATGAAGAAAACTTGATCCAAGAAGATGTCTACGAACCTAATGATCTAAATCATGAGGACATCAAAATTAATTCCAGGTTGAACCAAGAATTTAAAAATAAAATTTGGATAATTGATAATCATAAGAATCGACCAAAACTAGAATCACCAGTCAAATCGGTTATTAAGAAAACACCACCACTGGATCGGAAGACACTCCTTGAGCATCAAAAGTATGAATATCTAGGTCCATCAAAAACTCTACCTGAAACTGTTAAATTAGACCTAGGTCTAATCCAGGAGATGTTAAGTCTATTAATAGAGATTCATGATAATACAGGTTATGTGGAAGAAGACTATCTCTCTAGTATTGGTGGTGAAAAACTAGGTGAATTTTTCAATCCAGTATATGGCAACCTAATTTTTTAGAAATAATTTTAATAAAAATCTGACTGAAGACTTTAAACTTAGCGCTCCTAGGAGGCAATCTAGATCCTTGCATTTTAAATTTCTCTTTTTAGTTTATTTACTTCTTACTTTAGTAAAGTCAATGTCAAATAAATTAGAGGAAAGAGCCAAAAAAAACTTATGAAGATACCTGCTGAACCAAAGACACATCAAATCAGATGTATTCTTTCATGTTTATCTTTTTTTTTGTTTTTTTATCCCATTGAGGATAATGTAGAATAAATTGGGGGATGAGAGATAAACTTTGAACTTTACTTTGAATCTTTGCACTTACAAAATTATTAATATTCATATAACTGACTATGCTTCAGACTTAAGTAACATTAGATATTTTAGCAGCATGTGATGCACACTTTAGATAAGTTGAGGAGTATCGAGGGATTGCATATAATTGATATAATTCAATAGAAGGTTGAGTCTAGAATAAAAATTTATTTTTGAGCATTTCTAACTTACCCTATTCATATCTAAAGAGAGTCGACTTTTTATGGACATAAGTGGGATACGTTGATGCATAAGGTTCCTTCTATCAAAAAAAAATATTGATTTTTTATTAAGTAATCAGATCTCGTTGCCTAAGCAATGATATTCACATTAAAAGATGGGCAATGTAAATAAAAAAAATGAAAAAAAAAAACTCATATAGCTAAGTCTCAATTCGTTGCCTATTTGATTCGAATTAGTAAGCTTAAGGGATGTTTTATACCTAATGCCTTAAAATCAACTGGTTTGAGAGTCATTAGCCTAACACTCGCTATAAGGATTAAATAAAAATTTTAAGTGGTTAAGACATTGCACGGACTATATTTTATCTAAAAAAAATGAAGAAATGGATGTGCGAATACAAAACCATTAGCCCATCTTAGAGTTAGATGATCCAAGGATAAAGATAGAAGTGAGTCAAGAAAAAGCTTTTGTAAATTTTATTTTCTTTACTTAACCATTTTATCGGATAGCCTTAATATCCCAACAACATGCTTTGATCATTTTTTAGATGGATATCATTTATTTCTAAAATTGTTAAATGAATATTTAGATGAAGAAAGTCAGTATTGTAAATCAATATTTCTTTTATTCGAGGAGGAGTAAAATTTAAGTTGGAGGATGTGATGAATATATTAATTATAATATAAAAATATTAAAATCTATGCTATTTTATTTTTTTATTTATATTTGATACTTTTTATGATCTTTATAGGAATAATTAATTTTAAAATTTTAATTATAAATCAACTAGAAATGGTCCTCCAACACATATAGATGAAGCTCGAGCTCAAATTTAAGCTCGTCAGGTTCACGATATGCAAAGGTACATGGATACGAAGAACAGACCTAATGGATAAAATAAAAAAATAAGAAAAGAATAATTGGCCTGGGACATTCTGGGTGCTGGGAGTCAATGGAAAAGGATGCATGAAAAAGGCTAAGTGGCTCACAGGATTCCTTCCCACTTGGTTCATGGTAGACCAAAATAAAGCATGGCCTATGGTGGACCATTTGACAAGAACAAGGTGCTGGTTTAATTTTCTTCACATGGATGTTGGCTTGTAGCTGGGTGGAAAAATTATTTTGTGAGGATGTGCTGGACAAAGAATTAAATGAGAAAAGTTGAGGATCTGAGGACGTGCTAGTGTGAGCAGGTTTTAGTATTTTTACGTGGTTCGCATAGATGCAAGTGCGACCAGAGTGGAAGCTAGTCTTCATGCGGAACGGGCGACGCGCGTGGGAGCAAAAATGCAAAATTACGAAAGGCCATGTGAAAAAAAAAATATATATATATTATTATTATTTTTAGAAATTTTTTAGCGAGAGAATTTGGGATGAATGGCAACTCTTCCTCTTATCTTATCTTCCATCCTTTTCATCCTATCCATCCAAGCCTTCTTATCATTTAATCTCATTCATCCATTCTTTCAGGATGCATTCTTTCATTAGTCATATATCTAAAACATATAAAATTCTTCTTTCTCCTAACACTTATAAATAAAGTCCAGTAGCACTACTTGATGATATCTCTCCACACCATAATTCTTGTAGGAGCCTGTGACAGGCAGGAATATCTATTCAATAAAATTTTTATTCATCTTTTTTTTCACTTTCTTTCATCCTTGCAACATACGAGAAGAAGAGTTGCCAAAAAAAAGATTGGCCATGAGAGATTTTTATGTTTTTATTTTCTTATTTCAACTCCATGCCCTGTTAATGGCTTGAAAGTTAAAAATCTTCCTTTTGTATTAGAAATTTTTACTAATAATAAAAATTAGTTTTTTTTCTCATCAATTTAATTTTTATTTTCAGCAAATAGGATAGTTTAAATTCTTATAATTTAATTCTTATAATTTAAATTTCAATACTAGGATAGTTTATTTCTATAATTTTTTAATTTTTATAATTTAAATTTTAGCAAGTAGTATAAAATTTAATTTTAATTAATTTTAAATATTTTGATTTAAATTATGTCTAGCTAAGCAATCCTCTAGGGTTTGCGATGAAGCTAAACCATGATTAGAAACTTTTTTCTAGGATTTCTCATTTACTTTTATTTTTTTAGATTTCTTCTTTCTTCAAGTTTCTTGCTAAGAGACTTGATGAACTATTATTGGATTTCAATTCCTTTATAGTTTATGCTTGATTTAGTGTAGGAAGGAAAATAGCAAGAAGGCTTATAATTTTATTAATTCTTTTTCTCTTCTTTCTTATAAAAAATTTTAATAAATTATTATTGGACGAGAGTCCCTTCATAGTCCATACTTGGATAACATAAGAGAAGCAGTTAATAGGAGAGTTCTTTAATTATAATGAATGCTTGTCTATGCATTACACCTTGATCAAAGGACATCATAAGAGAAATCTTAAAAAGACTTTCTAAGTCATTGGTCTAGTAGATTCAAAAGCTTTAGATTTTTAGATTATTATTCTCTACATTAAATTTACTATTTAGTAGTAAGTAACAAACAATCTTTCAAAATCTTTATTAAAGGTTACCTGAGCAAGGGTTTGAACATAATTCAAACACAATTCCTCATGGGATCGATCCGTACTCGTTGGATGTGCTACTTTGTACACCGTATACTTACGGTTAATTTTAAGACATAACAAATATTGATATATTTGCATGGTCAGCAATTGATATGCCGGCATTCCTCCAAAAATCATAACTCATCGGCTAAATATCGATCCGAAGGCTAAGCCGATATGATAGAAGAAAAGGCCATCGCCCCTGAAAGATAGAAAGCTATTGATGAAGAGGTAGATAAACTCTTTGCTGCCAGCTTTATCAGAGAAGCACATTATTCGATTGGCTTGCAAAAGTTATAATGGTAAGAAAAGCTAATGAAAAATGGTGAATTTGCATTGACTACACTGATTTAAACGAAGCCTATCCAAAGGATAGTTTTTGCTTACCAAAAATCAATCAGTTAGTTGATACAACATTGGGACACTGACTTTTGACCTTATGGATGCCTTTATGGGTTACAATCAGATCCGAATGGCGCTAGAAGATGAAGAGCACATAGCCTTTGTAATCAATAAAGGCATTTACTATTACAAAGTAATGCCATTCAAATTAAAAAATGCTAGGGCGACTTATCAATGACTAGTTAACAAGATATTCAAAGATCAAATCAGACGAAACGTGGAAGTATATATCGACAGCATGTTAGTGAAATGTGCTTTAGCCAATGATCATGTCCGAGATTTAGAGGAGGCCTTCAATACACTTCGACGACATCGAATGAAGCTGAATCCGACTAAGTATGCTTTCGGCATAACTACTAAAATTTTTTTGAAATTTCTTATGTCACAACGTAGAATCACAGCTAATCCAGTAAAAATAAAGGCCATTATCGACATGAAACACCAGCTTCCAAAAAATAGCTACAATAATTGAATGGTAGGATTGCCGCACTCGATTGATTCATCTCAAAGTCAGCTAAGAGATATCTATCATTCTTCAAAGTCTTACGACAAGCGAAGAATTTTTTATGGTCAGATGAATGTCAATGCTCCTTTGAAGATTTGAAAAAATATTTAATGTCCCTACCATTGCTTGCAAAACTAGAGGTGGGAGAAATATTGTATCTTTATATTGCTACATTGATGGAAGCGATAAGTTCGGTCCTTGTCAAAGAAGATGAAAATCAAATTCAATGATTGATTTACTATACTAGCAAAGTGCTTCATAATGCCGAAGTCTGATATTTGAGGGTTGAGAAATTGATCTATATTTTGATCATCTCAGCACAATGGCTCCGATCATACTTTCAAGCCCATTCAGTCATAGTACTAACCAATCAACCATTGAAGACAATCCTATATCGATCAAATATTTTAGGAAGAATGGCAAAATGGATGATCAAACTTAGTGAATTTGACATTTAATATCGCCTACGACCATCAATGAAGGCATAGGTGTTAGCCGACTTTATCATTGAGTGCACAATAACCGATGATAAACCAAAATAAGAAGTCGATGATAAATCAAAAATAATGAAAGGATCTAAGGCCGACTATGAATTGACATGGATACTTCATGTAGATGGAGCATCTAACGCTCAAGAAAGTGAAGCCAATCTCATCCTCACCAACTCCAAAGAGACTGTTGCTAAATATGCTTTTCAATTTAACTTTAAAGCTTTCAATAATCAAGCCAAATATGAAGCATTGTTAGCTAGCTTGAAAATCACCAAAAAGCTCAACATGAATAAACCAAAGATATTTATGGACTCACAATTAATAGCCGGATATGTCAAAGATAAATATGAAGCCCGAGACCCAACTGTGGCAAAGTACCTTTAGAAAACTAAGGATCTCATGTCAACATTTGGACATCTTGAGATCTTTTACATTCCAAGATTGAAAAATGCTCGAGTCGATGCACTTTCTTGACTCACGACAACATCTTCTGATCTCTTGATTGAACATTCATCAAGTATCTTGAACAATCGAGTATCGACATAGTCGATGAAGTGCTATAAATAAATAATGAGCTGAGTTGGATGGATCCAATTATCCAATATCTTACCGATAGAAAGTTGTTCAATAACCCTTCAAAAGCAAAATGACTCAGATGGACCACTTCACAATACATTCTGATGGATGGACATCTCTACAAGAGGTCATTTTTGCTTCCACTGCTCAAATGCTTGGTACCGACTGCTATTGGCTATGCCCTTTGAAAAGTCCATAAAGAAATTTACGAAAATCACTTGGATGAAAAATCTTTGGCCTACAAGATTCTACGACAAGGATACTATTTGCTGACTATGAGAAAAGATGCAGCCGACCTTGTCCGAAGATGAGACCTATGTCAGAAGTATGCCAACATTCAACACCAATCGGCAAGCCAATTGATATCAATTGTCGTACGATGGCCATTTGCACAATGGAGAATGGACATCCTTAGCCCTTTTCCTCCTGCATCTGATTAAAAAAAAAATTTTGGTGGTTGCAGTGGATTACTTCACCAAATGGATAGAAGCCAAACCATTAGCATAAATCATCGAAAGCAAAATGAAAGATTTTATTCAAAAATCAATCATATACCAATTTGGATTCCTGCACACCATCATCACTAATAATGGTTATCAGTTTGACAATCAAAACTTCAAGAATTTTTGTGTGAAGTTTCACATCATGTACAAATTACATCAGTCGGCCATCCTCAATCCAATGGTAAAGTGGAAGTCACAGATCGAACAATTTTACATGGACTTAAAATATGACTGAATGAAGCAAAAGGTCTGTGGGTAGAAGAGTTATACTCAATCCTATAGGCATATTGGGAAACCCCTCGAGTTTCAATGAGAGAGTCACCATTCAGCTTAGCATACGGAATAGAAGCAGTGACCCTAGTGAAAATCAGTCTACCATCCATGAGAGTTAAGCATTATGCCGAATCAAGCAATATCAAAGCAAGAAGAGCTGACTTAGATCTGCTTCCTGAAGTTTGACAAGAAGCTCAAATTCGGATGGCTTATACCAATAAAGAGTCGCCCGATATTACAATATGAAAGTCAAGCCAAAGGTATTTCTTTCTGAAGACTTAGTATTGAGAAAGATGAAAGTTTTCAAACCTCTGGATCAAGGAAAGCTATCTCCAAATTGGGAAGGATCTTATAGAGTGATCAAAACTCTTCATCCGGATGCCTACCAACTTGAGAATCTTGATGGGATGACTATTACATGAATTCGAAATGTGGATAATCTAAAGATATATTATCAGTAAAGTTGTCCAAGTATTTTAATGAAATGAAATGATCAGGATCCGACTTCTCTTTAATTCGACTAAATTATGTATGATCAGTGACATATCATGCGAGTCCGACCTATCATCGATCGACAAACAACCATCTTATGACTTACCTTAAAAGGATCATTCTTGCCGACTAATAATCGGATGACTTGATGATATGCCGATTTAGCTATGGCTAAATGAAACATTATGCTGACTCAACTAAAGTTGAGCAGAACATTATGCCCACTTGATGGGAACCATGCTGACTTGACTTTGATTAGTCGAAGGATATTCGGCTTGCCCCCATTTATCAAACAAAAAATAAAGAATTTTATGCCTAAAGTCCGATCGATTAATCTTCGGTTAGACAACATGCTTGTCGACTATCCAATCCGATATTCGGCGAGCAAGTTATGAAGAAGAAAAGTCATTGGTATTTAGAAAAAATTTTAGACATTTAAAAAGATTTCAACGCCCCACATAGAAAAAAAGAAGAACAATAATACTCATAAAAATTTTGTCTATTTCATTCATATGAAAGTGCCTACAAAAGTCGACCGAAGCTGAATTACAATAAAACATCAAAGAAAAAAGATACATGAAAATCGATGAATGATCGGAATCATCTACAACTACTGCATCGATGGTCACCATCATCGATGCCATTTCTTCTTCAATCAGAGGAGGTTCTATGATAATTCCTTCTAGGGTCAAAGCAGGTTTAGCGATCTGAGCCACTTCATCAGTGGGAGCATCTACAGTTGGAATTATTCTTTCAGTCGATGTATCAACTATCAGACTAGCATCAGCCAACCCATCCTCACCATCGATTCCTTCCCCATCAGAGTCAGGAAGGGGGATGTGACTTAAATCCAGGTCTGAATATACTTGGCCGACTGCATCTCGACCATCTTCATACTTGGTTATGTAAGCAAGATGACTAGCTGCAACAAGTTCTACCTTGAAGTCTTCTGATCCTCTGAATTCCTCCAATGCCTGCTCCTTCGCCCAATCTAAGGTCGCTCGGACCAATGCTACCTTAGCTTCGGAAGACTCTCGCTTCTTCCATTCCTCCTCCAACTCCCAGACATAGCTATTGCGCTCCTTTCAAAATTGACTAGCCTCATGTCTCTTTTTTTGGATCTGAGATTCTTGAATTTCAATGATCCATTTATCTATTTTCTTATCATAATGGACCGGCTCCAATTCGAACTATACCACTTTCAATTCAAAATGTGTCGAGTCCAAGTCGTTATTTGCTGACTCAAGATCGACACATGATGACTCTAAGTCGGCCCGTGCCAACTCCAATTCAACCTTCAGGTGAGAGTTTTCCTCTTCAAACTTCTTCTCCCACTCCTCTATTGTTCTCAATTTATCGAAGGCGACCTACAGATGCTGAAAGGCGGTGTTCTTCTCCATGACTACAGCCTTGGCTTTGTCGGACCAACCTTAGCATACAGTAAAATTGTGCATGAATCTTTCTAATTATGATATATCGTGTGTTGCTTGAAAAGAAAGAAGAGAAATAAGCCAAAGGAAGAGTGTATAAGAAGAAAGAAAAATGAGAAGAAGAAATTAACTTACCCCAATAAGTGAAGTATAGAACGACGAGAATATGTCATTCAGAGTTCAACTCCTCTGACTTTTCTTATCAGCCGAGAGGAGTATTGCATCAACCAAATGCTTTGCCAACACTGAGTTTCTTAGAGCCGATTCTCTGAGTAGGACTTGAATATTAATGGACTCCAAACCACTTGGAGTACCACTTGTAGCAGTCAATGCAGAAGCCTTTCCCTGTCATTAATCCACCAGCTGCTCGAAAGGATTTGACATCCACTTAGGTGTTAATGGCATTGAAGAAGTAGCCGACTGCTATTCCTTCGATCCAACTTCAGGCATTGATGGTGCCCGAGATATTGCTGGCTCGACGGAAACCACTGGAGCTTTGATGACCACCATGTCATCATCTAGCTCCTTAATAGTTGGTGAAACTCTCACTGACATACCTTCTATCGATGCTACAGCCGGTGCATCTCGAGTTGAAACTAGGGCCACCAATGCGACGACCGCTCCTCTGACTGTGCAAGGGGTCTCAACCGACGGAACATTGATCAAACCAGGTGCGATCGATGGAGTATTAGTCAGAAGTACCACTGCTGCTACTGGAATGTTGGCTCTCTGCTTCTTGGCCACTCTCGACGACCCTTCACCAACAGCCGACTTTCGTCTTCCTATAAGTTGGCGAATATCAGCCATCGAAAGAGAAAATGAAGGATGCATGGCTGTAAATAAAAATAAAAATTAGTTAGATAAAGATCAATCAAAAATTAAAAAAAAATCTACTTGGTATGTCGGACTGTACCAACAATCGGTACTAGACCAAGTCTGGCATCATACAATGCCTGATCAATCAGCAAATCCTTCTGCTTCAAAACATCCATATCCTTCAGCTTCAAGAAATCTTTTTGATCGGTCTAGTCGACCTGATTATTGTCATTTGGGCTGGTGTTTGGAGTCCCCTAAATGAACAAAAAATCCCAAGAAAGAGTGGATGATACGAACAAGAACTGGGTCTTCCAATCATGAATGAATGATGGAAGATCAAAAATGAAGGAAAGCCCCCTCCTTGGGGTGAACATCCACTAGCCATCTGCTTTAGGATGAGGATGGAGAGTAAAAAAAGGACAAAATAAAGAAAGACAAAGAGTGGTTAGGATCGAGTGACAAAAAAGAGCAAAGAAAACTAAGATCTGAATGAAATTTGGCACGAGTTGCACTAGACAAAGTCGATAACAATCTAGGACATTTTGAATGAATTCTAGGATTGGGAATCGGAGACCCGACCTAAGATTTTTGACATAAAATGCCACTTGACCTATCAGTGGAGAAGACACCCGACCTTCCAGACCATAGGCAAAAAACTAAAATTGCTCTGGGACTTAATACTATTCCTGGAGCCGATCAATGATAGAGTTCGATAGTGAAGAAACTGTTAGATATATGTGCCCTAGAAGTCAGAATTGGCTGACACTTGTAATACACTTCTAGGGGCAAAATTATAATTTTGACTAAAATCAATAAATGAGTTATTTTCTATCACATATGTGTATTTAGTGTCTGTGATACATCTTTTGAGTTAATGGTAATGATAATTCATATTTTCAAGAGTTGAAAATTTAAGACATGAATAATCATTATTAACTCATAAATTGCTCCTGACCATAGGATCATCACGAGGATGGTGATTGATCCGGAAGGTTGGTGTACAATCGCTTCTCTTTAGTAGATGAGTCTTGAGTCTACGGTGTGAAGACACCAGAGCGAGAGTACAGGTACTCGTTAGAGAACGAGGGCACTGAGCGTGACCACCTTGAGTAGTCATTAGGGAGTCTACCTTCTCGTCAATGACTGACTCGATGCTGCAGTAGTGTGTCTGGTTCTTTGACCTGAGATGCATCGGCAGTTCACCTTGAGGGTGTTATAGTTTGACTACACCATTACTCGGTCTCCTAGCCATATGGAACCCTGAGGTGTATGTTGGCTATAGCATGTTCATTGTAGGAACTGGATTGCATCAAGATGGAATCTATCTACCTCGGTGGTAGAGGAGTAGCCCTATGATGATCATGAGAATCAAGTCCAGAAATCCATGGCCATGGTAGAGTGAAATAATAGAAAGAGTTTCTATTTAGATTTTCACATTGGACTCGAATCGAATGATTACATCATATGACAGAGACTAGGGTTTGACGAGTTCACCTTAACCCTAATCTGATCGGGGCTCAAGATAGAAGAACTTAATCACACAGGTAGCTGCACCAAGAGGTTCGCATTCAGCTCTGATGGGTTGCCACCATATACTGCTAGGTGTCACTGGTGGATTTTGGGAGCAATTAGAATGATTTAGATGATCGATCATTCTAGCTGTTCGAATCAGAAGAGTTCTGATCCATCGAAAGGAGTTTCGATGATGTCGATGATAGAGATCATGACATATCCCATTACCATACAGAACTGAACCTAACTGGGTCACACAAACAAGGGTTTGAATCTGGTGATCATCAAATTGAACTGATCTAGTTCAATTGATCTGAATGAGATTCAATTAGGTTCAAGGAAATCGTGCTAGCACTCGATTGAACCTAACGTTCTTCTTTTACTATCATAAATAAGTTGTCCTGACTGAGCCAAAGGAGTTTGTGCTCAAACAGAGGCCTTCATATGGTCTGACAGGAGGTTGTCCAAGTCAGAAAAGGTTGTCTTATTTGTAAGACACTACCTGCCATTTTTGGTCACCTGCCATTTCTTGTTCTTTGACTTTGGTCAAAAGTCTACCTTTGACTGGTCAAACGTTGACCATTGACACTTTGACTTTTGACCACATGTCATGCACCTATTGGAGAGCTGGTGGGGGCCTGTCCCCCTGCCAGAACCTGGCAAGGAGAAGGGCGCACGCCACCCTAGGCGTGTGCCCAAGTTGGAGGCGCCTAGGAGTCCTTGTTGGACAAGGACTCCATCTCCTTTTTGGATTCCAATTAGAGTTCTTCTAAGAACCAACTTTGACTGGTCTTAGGCGCCCTCTAAGGAGGAATCCAGGGGTCTCTATTCCCACCAATCAGATTTAGATCTGATTTCACAAAGGGTTGTGATTGGTTGGGAGGAAGAGGAGTTGGATCACGCTTAGTCTATAAATAAGACCCTGCGCCCAACTCAGATTAAAAGAGAAGCAATTCAATTGAGAAACCCCACACCCCAAGGCTGCCTCTCCCCTCCTTCTCCATGCCATAGTCTCTTCTCCCCTTGCTCTCCACGTCCAAAAGGAGTTTTGGACCTTGGTTGGTGCGATTCAGATCAAAGAAAGGCGATCAAAAGCTAAGAAGGCTGCGCTGCTGCAAAGGACGACTGCTCATCTTCAAAAGAGTTTTGAAGATCCTCCAGATCAGATCCAGATCTGATTTTTGGAGGTGTGATAGAGAAGAAGAGGATCTCCAGATCCAACCCGAGTGGATACCGGTAGAGGCCAGGCGCTTGCGTGGCTAAGATCCAGAACCTTCCGCTGCAAACAGGATCATCAACAGGGTAATAGGATTACCCAGATCAGGTAAATTAAATTTGATTTAATTTATCTTTTTAATTTTATTTTATTAAAATAATAAGAATCAGATCTGAAATATATCAAGATCTGATTGAGATCAAGAGAAAAATTTTTGAAATATATCTCTTGATCTGATCAGATCTGAACGAACCTGGACCGGGAAATCAGGATTTCCCTTCAACTGGTATCAGAGCCATGGTTCTAAATTATTTAGATCTGATTTTAAAATTTTTTTTAATTAAAAAATAATTGATTTTAGATGTCACATGAGATGTGATCAGATCTGAAATCAGAAAAAATTAAAATTAAATGATTTGGATCTAAGATTAGAAGATATGCATGACTAGTTCTAGAATAGAATAGTTCTATAGAATAGTCTTGCATGTTTTTGATTTAATCTGATTAAATCATATTTTAGATCTTTTTATTTACTATTTTTTGATATTATAAGTGTTATAATAACATCTAAAAAATAGCAAATAAAAATTATTTAATTTTTGAATATCATATGAGATATGATTGATGCATGTCTAGACTAGTTGTAGAATAGTTCTACATAATTATCTAGATTAGAATTTATTTTGATTAGATCAATTTAAATCTAATTTTTTAGATTATTATGAGATAATTTAGATCTGAAAATATGCATGATTATGATACATGAGATGTATGCAAAATATGCCATGATTAGATCTACTTTGTATATGAGATATATGATATAGATCTGATACTGTTTTGTAGTATTGAATGTTCCTGATTAAGGCGTTCCTCTTGGCCGTCCGGTCATAAGAACGAAGAAGGGTTTAAAGGCCCTCTCTTCCCATTCGATGGGGTGTTCTTATGATGTGTAGGGGTGCTGCGTGTTCGTCCTTAATCAGAAACCCAAAACTTACTTTCTGCAAAACCCTAGATCCTGAAACCCTAGGATTTATTGTGCATATTTTGTTTATGAACCCTACTTAATTAAGAATTAAGTTTATGGAAAATATTAATTAGGTCTAAAATTGAGAATTTCAGATCTAAGACATATTCATAATACTGGGTTCGGGCTTGGGTAGCTCAATTAGGTCTAAGCGGTTGATCAAACCGAATCAAGAGTTGGTTAGATGGGATCAACAATGCTTAAATTGACCAGCCTAATAGGATTAAGTCTGGGTCAAGATCGAGTCACGATCAAGCAAGACCTAATTAGGCTCAGAGGTTAGAGTCTGGATTGTAGGCTAACCCAATTGGTTCTGACTCAACAATTTGGTGTCTAAGGTAAGTTTGGCACAGACGACCGACTGGTTTTTAATTGGAAGCTACTCGACCTGAATGCGTTCTTGTACGAGTTAATGGCATATTCCTTCCACCGGTCTCACTTACCTGGCCATATCTGTTGACACAGTTCTGATCTGAGGTGGTCAATAATCCGAGCTAACCCATGCCACTAGGTTAGTCATAATTGTTATGACTAAGCCAAGTCTAGTTTAATGAGACCTGAATCAATTCTCCCTAAGAAAAGATTAAGTCTGAGGTCTTCCACCATTGTAGATGTGCGGGCCCTTCCCGGGGTTGATTGTTCTCGGCTGGATACAGTGGCTCAGTTGCACCGGGAAGATGCAACCATGTCTATTAGGCATTGGATGCTATGGGCTGGAGGATGAGTTGGGCTCAATATTTTGGATACGGTGAGAGACTCAATTAGGAACCCAGTCTATGCAAATGGTGGGTCTGACTTAACTAAGGAGTGGATCAATATTCCGGATACGGTGAGATTCATGAATTAGAGACCAAGTTTGGGTGCACCATGATTAGAGAATCATTGAACAAGAGTTGTTCACTCATTGGCTAACCCATCACCAATAACTGTTAGGTGAGGTGATGAGTCAGTTGGTGAGACCGCACCACCCACTAGAAATCATTAATCGTGGAGATTTTCGCATCTCTACAGAGGGAGTGTAGGGATCCGAGAAAATAGTGGGAGCTAATTTGTTTAAAAATAAAATCCCTAAACAAATTGGTCAAGTCAAAATTACAGTATCTAACTAGAATCTTTGACTCTCTACAGGAAAATGTCTGCGTCCAACCCATTGGCACGTATCCTGGACACACATAGACTGACTGGACCCAATTATAAAGATTGGCTCAGGAACTACAAAATTATTTTGGGTTCAGAGAAGTTAACACATGTTTTGGACCAGGACCCTCCCACCTTACCAGCCCGTCCATCCACTGTTGAAACAGAGAGCGTCTCTGGAAAAATGGATTGACGAAGATAATAAGGCCAGATATTACATGTTGGGCTCGATGTCTGATGAGCTCCAGCGCCAACATGAAGATATCGGGACTGCTCGCCAAATGTTGGCTCACCTGCAGGAGATGTTTGGTGAACAGAGTCGCGCAGCCAAATATCAAGTCACAAAATGACTTTTTAAGGCTAAGATGCGTGATGGGCAGTCAGTCCAAGATCACTGTCTGACAATGATCAAGGACATGGAAGAGCTTGAGAAGCTCGGTGTGAAGTTGGACTTGGATCTGCAGAATGATATTATTCTGCAATCCTTGACTGATGCATATGGGCAATTCATCATGAATTACCACATGCATAAACTTCAGAAATTCCTTGGCCGAGTTAATGAATATGCTGGTTACCGCTGAGCTTTCTATGAAAGGTTCTAAAGGCTCAGTTCTTGCTATGGAACGGACTTCTTCCAAAAGAAAGTCTTATGGAAAGAAAAAGAAGTCTGTGAAAAAGCAAAAGGTGGAAGGATCAAAGAAGAAGAAGGCAGAATCCGAAGAAAAAGGCCGATGGCAAAGGAAAGTGTTTCCATTGCAACAGCGATGGCCATTGGAAGCGGAACTGCCCTACTTACCTGGCCACCCTGAAGAACAAGAAGGAAGGTCCTTCTGGAGGTATGCTCGTTATTGAGTCTAACCTTACGGTTTCTTCTGCATCCAGTTGGGTGCTTGACTCTGGTTCTAGTGCTCATCTGTGCACTTCTATGCAGGGTCTTGAGGATAGCAGGAGGCTGAGGGATGGAGACATGATCCTACGCGTCGGTAATGGAGCAAGAGTTGCTGCAGTAGCCGTGGGAACATACCCTCTTCGATTACCATCTGGTTTAGACTTAGTTTTGAAAGACTGTTATTTTGTGCCTGCAGCTAGCAGGAATTTGATTTCTGTTTCATGCTTAGCACAAGAAGGTTATGTGATCACCTTCTTTAAGGACCATTGTAACATTCTTTATGAAAGAAATAAAATTGCAAATGGTTTCCTTATTAATGGTCTTTATCAGCTACATATTGATGTACCTGTTCTAACTATCGAGCAAAACGTGAATGCCAAACGACCTAGGGATAGTCCAAACGATAGATATCTATGGCACCTGAGATTAGGTCATATAGCAGAAGATAGGATCAACAAATTGGAGAAAAATGGGCTATTGAGTCCATTGACTTCTTGAGTCATATCCAACTTGTGAATCTTGTCTTCAAGGCAAAATGACTAAACTCCCTTTTGTTGGACATGGGGAGAGGGCCACAGATCTCCTTGCCCTAGTACATACTGATGTGTGCGGCCCATTTGATGTGCCGGCTAGAGGCAATTTTGTCTACTTCATTACCTTTACCGATGATCTGTCTAGGTATGGGTATGTGTATCTTATGAGACACAAGTCTGAAGCCTTTTGAAAAGTTCAAAGAATTCAGACATGAAGTAGAAAAATAAACTGGAAAAACCCATTAAGGTTCTTCGATCAGATCGAGGAGGTGAATACCTTAGCCGGGAATTCCTAGACTATCTCAAGGATAAATGGCATAGTCTCTCAATGGACTCCACCAGGAACACCTCAACTCAACGGGGTTTCAGAATGGAGAAATCGGACTCTATTGGATATGGTTCGATCCATGATGAGCTTCACAGACCTCCCTGATTTTCTTTGGGGACACTTCATTGTTAACTTCAATCTATTTACTGAATAGGGTTCCCTCTAAAACCGTTCCTACCACACCGTATGAGATATGGCACGGTAAGAAACCAAGTCTGAGTCATCTCAGAATTTGGGGTTGTCCGGCTCATGTCAAAAGACAACAAGCGGACAAGTTAGAGTTTAGGTCCTTTAGAGCTCGATTCATAGGATATCCTAAAGAGTCATTAGGATACTATTTCTACATTCCAGAAGACCACAATGTGATTGTGAGTCGACATGCCATCTTTCTTGAAAAATAGTTTATTCAAGATAGCGGCATTGGAAAGCAGATTAAGCTTGATGAGAAAGTCTCACAAGCAGAACGAGCTAAGGACCAAGTGGAACCAAATCAGGTTGAGCCAATAAGAACACTACCTCCTCCACCTCGTAGATCGGAAAGAGTTTTCCCGTCCCCCTGAAAGATACTTAGGTATTATTTCAGAGGATGTAGAGAAAATGTTCCTCGTAGGTAATGGTGCTCATGGTGATGATCCCAAAACCTACAACGAGGCGATATCAGATATCGACTCCGAGAAATGGCTAGAGGCAATGCAAGTCAGAAATTGACTCGATGCACTCAAACCAAGTCTGGACCTTGGTAGATCCACCAGAAGGTATAGTACCTATTGGGTGTAAATGGATCTTCAAGAGAAAGATTGGTGCAGATGGGAATGTGGAGACATTCAAGGCTAGACTGGTGGCAAAAGGTTATAGTCAACGCGAAGGCATTGACTATCAGGATACCTTTTCCCCAGTAGCTATGCTAAAATCCATCCGCACATTGCTTGCTGTTGCAGCCTATTTCGATTATGAAATATGGCAAATGGACGTGAAAACGGCATTCTTAAATGGATATCTTGAGGAAGATATCTATATGGAACAGCCGCTAGGTTTCACATCCAGTGATACTGATCACAAGGTTTGCAAGCTGCAAAGGTCCATATATGGACTTAAGCAAGCATCTCGGAGCTGGAACACTCGTTTCAATGATGTGATCAAAAAGTTTGGTTTCATCAAAAATGAAGAGGAACCATGTGTTTTCAAAAGGGTCAGTGGGAGCGCTGTTGTCTTCCTCGTATTGTACGTGGATGACATCCTCCTTATTGGGAATGATATTCCCATGTTGACATCAGTCAAGATGTGGTTGTCCAAGGAATTCTCCATGAAAGACCTAGGTGAAGCATCCTTTATTCTAGGAATTAAGGTCTATAGGGATAGACCGAATAGGATGCTAGGACTTTCACAGAAGATGTACATAGAGAAAGTACTAAAGAGGTTTAGTATGGAAAACTCTAAGAGGGGATTAATACCCTTCAGACATGGTATTCATCTTTCCAAGAAGATGTGCCCCAGCACACCTGAGGAAATAGAACGCATGAGCAAGATCCCTTATGCTTCTGCAATAGGGAGCCTCATGTATGCCATGCTATGTACACGACCTGATATAGCCCATGCTGTGAGTGTCACAAGCAGATATCAGTCAAATCCAGGTGAAGAACACTGGACTTCTGTGAAATGTATCCTTAAGTACTTGAGAAGAACTAAGGATATGATGTTGGTCTTTGGTAATGGAGAACTCCTGGTCCAGGGATACACAGACTCGGACTTCATGTCCGATATAGATGATCGAAAGTCGACATCTGGCAGACTGTTTGTGCTGGAAGAGTTCCAAGCAAACGGTGATACCACCCCATCCATGATTACCTCAAAAAGGATTACGTTGAGGTCAAGAGAGTCAACTCCGCAGATAATGTGGCAGACCCACTTACAAAGCCGTTGGGCCAGCAGAAGATCGAAGCCCACCTTGAGAAGATGGGACTTAGACTTGTAGCCAATTGGCTTTAGGACAAGTGGGAGATTGTTAGATATATGTGCCCTAGAAGCCAGAATTGGCTGACACTTGTAATACACTTCTAGGGGCAAAATTATAATTTTGACTAAAATCAATAAATGGGTTATTTTCTATCACATATGTGTATTTAGTGTCTGTGATACATCCTTTGAGTTAATGGTAATGATAATTCATATTTTCAAGAGTTGAAAATTTAAGACATGAATAATCATTATTAACTCATAAATTGCTCCCGACCATAGGATCATCACGAGGATGGTGATTGATCCGGAAGGTTGGTGTACAATCGCTTCTCTTTAGTAGATGAGTCTTGAGTCTACGGTGTGGAGACACCGGAGCGAGAGTACAGGTACTCGTTAGAGAACGAGGGCACTGAGCGTGACCACCTCGAGTAGTCATTAGGGAGTCTACCTTCTCGTCAATGACTGACTCGATGCTGCAGTAGTGTGTCTGGTTCTTTGACCTGAGATGCATCGGCAGTTCACCTTGAGGGTGTTATAGTTTGACTACACCATTACTCGGTCTCCTAGCCATATGGAACCCTGAGGTGTATGTTGGCTATAGCATGTTCATTGTAGGAACTGGATTGCATCAAGATGGAATCTATCTACCTCGGTGGTAGAGGAGTAGCCCTATGATGATCATGAGAATCAAGTCCAGAAATCCATGGCCATGGTAGAGTGAAATAATAGAAAGAGTTTCTATTTAGATTTTCACATTGGACTCGAATCGAATGATTACATCATATGACAGAGACTAGGGTTTGACGAGTTCACCTTAACCCTAATCTGATCGGGGCTCAAGATAGAAGAACTGAATCACACAGGTAGCTGCACCAAGAGGTTCGCATTCAGCTCTGATGGGTTGCCACCATATACTGCTAGGTGTCACTGGTGGATTTTGGGAGCAATTAGAATGATTTAGATGATCGATCATTCTAGCTGTTCGAATCAGAAGAGTTCTGATCCATCGAAAGGAGTTTCGATGATGTCGATGATAGAGATCATGACATATCCCATTACCATACAGAACTGAACCTAACTGGGTCACACAAACAAGGGTTTGAATCTGGTGATCATCAATTGAACTGATCTAGTTCAATTGATCTGAATGAGATTCAATTAGGTTCAAGGAAATCGTGCTAGCACTCGATTGAACCTAACGTTCTTCTTTTGCTATCATAAATAAGTTGTCCTGTCTGAGCCAAAGGAGTTTGTGCTCAAATAGAGGCCTTCATATGGTCTGACAGGAGGTTGTCCAAGTCAGAAAAAGGTTGTCTTATTTGTAAGACATTACCTGCCATTTTTGGTCACCTGCCATTTCTTGTTCTTTGACTTTGGTCAAAAGTCTACCTTTGACTGGTCAAACGTTGACCATTGACACTTTGACTTTTGACCACATGTCATGCACCTATTGGAGAGCTGGTGGGGGCCTGTCCCCCTGCCAGAACCTAGCAAGGAGAAGGGCGCACGCCACCCTAGGCGTGTGCCCAAGTTGGAGGCGCCTAGGAGTCCTTGTTGGACAAGGACTCCATCTCCTTTTTGGATTCCAATTAGAGTTCTTCTAAGAACCAACTTTGACTGGTCTTAGGCACCCTCTAAGGAGGAATCCAGGGGTCTCTATTCCCACCAATCAGATTTAGATCTGATTTCACAAAGGGTTGTGATTGGTTGGGAGGAAGAGGAGTTGGATCATGCTTAGTCTATAAATAAGACCCTGCGCCCAACTCAGATTAAAAGAGAAGCAATTCAATTGAGAAACCCCACGCCCCAAGGCTGCCTCTCCCCTCCTTCTCCATGCCATAGTCTCTTCTCCCCTTGCTCTCCACGTCCAAAAGGAGTTTTGGACCTTGGTTGGTGCGATTCAGATCAAAGAAAGGCGATCAAAATAAGAAGGCTGCGCTGCTGCAAAGGACGACTGCTCATCTTCAAAAGAGTTTTGAAGATCCTCCAGATCAGATTCAGATCTAATTTTTGGAGGTGTGATAGAGAAGAAGAGGATCTCCAGATCCAACCCGAGTGGATACCGATAGAGGCCAGGCGCTTGCGTGGCTAAGATCCAGAACCTTCCGCTGCAAATAGGATCATCAACAGGATAATAGGATTACCCAGATCAGGTAAATTAAATTTGATTTAATTTATCTTTTTAATTTTATTTTATTAAAATAATAAGAATCAAATTTGAAACATATCAAGATCTGATTGGAATCAAGAGAAAAAGTTTTGAAATATATCTCTTGATCTGATCAGATCTGAACGAACCTGGACCGAGAAATCAGGATTTCCCTTCAGAAACCTCCACTGCTAGACTAACGAAAAAGACAATCGCCAAACCAGACAGCCAACCATCGCCACCTACAGTCCTACCCCTACCTCTACCAGCCATAACAAAGCTCTTAGGAGGGGAAAAGGAAACCTAACCTAGAAGACGAAGGGGAAACTCGAAAGAATAGTGAGAGCAAGAAAATGGGAAAAACTTAAAACTCCAAAGCACCAGTAAGAAAGTCATGGAAAAAACCTCAGAGAGGGTAAAAGTGGTCCTATATATAGGAACCATCGGCAGCCAAGATTGTTTTGGTAAAACTAAGGCTGCCTAGATTTTTGCCACCTGGCAGAATCTAAGCCTTCGGATGTTTGGATGGTTCAATGCACCTCTGCTCGAATCATGCCACAACATTGCAATCTATGAGAAAGGCTAAAGACTAATGACGACTCAACATGTGGTATCATCGGATTGAGCCAACCAAATCAATTAGAATGTCAAGCTGTCAAATCATCTTTTTAGTTGAGTCGTGCTAATGATGGCAGCATGATCATCGAAATAATAAAATGGTGAAAATCCTTCTCGCTGAATGTGCTAATAATTATTGCATGATCATCAAAATGACTAGCTATCCCTGGATTTATAAGGCAATCAATAAAGCCGAAAGAAGAGTAGCCACCAAATCAAAGTTCAAGATAATTGATGAAAACTCTCATCGTTCAAAATGCTGAACTACGTAGCAAGCCACATGACTCCATTACTTTGAACTTGAGAATGAAGGGCAACTATTGGATATATTGACTCGACAGATTGATTTGGCATCCAAACAATGAATCATAAGTCAGCCTGACCGATCGATGATCGGCACTGCTAACTGAACGATGAATGGATTGCTGATTGATGATAAACCATAACGAGTTGAGCAAACCCATGATGATCGATCATTGGTCGGCCTACCGAATGATAGTTGACCTCCTTCAACCAACGGTTAATCAACTTACCGACTCTTGACTGCCTTGGCACCTAACACATAATTAGCAAATCCTGTGGTTGACTGACTATCAGTCGACTTACCGACTGATGATCGGTCTTCAATTGATCATCACTCGATTCACCAGCTTTCGACTGTCAATCTCCCGATCAATGATTAGTTGGTGCCTCCTGACCTATTCTACAAATTGAGTGATTCCAAGAACATGCAACCACTGACTAATAAAAATATTAGTCAGATGCCGACATATGATCAGATTGACCGACATACAGTCGGCATGATCTATATTCTCAACACAAAATGCATGTAACGATTTCTCCACGACCACATAGTGAGCATTAACTACTCCCTTAATATCGGAATAAGTGGGATCCCATGATTTATAACTATTATAGATGGTTACTATTACATTCACCTATAAAAAGAGGATAAACCAAGTACTTTGGTAAGAAGATTCTGGACTGAAACTCTATCTAATTCTATTTTGATTACCTTGTTCACCAATCCTCCACTGACTTAGGCATTAGAGTGTCCCCACCAAAAAATATTCCGATTAGTGTGGACTTCTTTTTCAGGTAATCTCTTCCAACGACAGGTGCATTAGAGGATTGGTTGCAACATTAATTTTTCAAAAAATATTTTTTGGTATATATGCTTAGTGGGACATAATAGATAGAATGCCAAAGAAAAGCACTGGGGTCATAAGCTAGAGCAAAATTTTCCAAGCAAATGATCTCATGAAAAATGTTGATGTCACAATCAATGAGGATGATGATCATCTAAATAGTGATTTTGTGTCAATTGAAAACAGCATGGTGAGGAAAGAACTTTAAACTCACAAAAAAGAAAAAAAGTTCAAAAACCATTACAAATCTATAAAGTAGTCAAGACTTCTTATAAGATAATAAATTAGCTAAAGAAACAACATGTAACATCGTAATAGGCGGCTACAAGATAGCCAATGTTTCTCATAACATCGATATCATCTTTCAAAATGGCCAAATTGTGGATCATATTGTAAGCACACCAATTGGCATCACCTCTCATTGATACCAATTGATGTTTCATATATCGCTCGAATGCCAATTATCCTTAGCATCATAAGCTCCGATACCATATTGCGGAAGCCCCTAATCTTTAGCACAGACTTGAAGAAATCTGTAACGTTCTCTATGGATAGCAAACCATCGATCCTCCATCTGGATCTATGATGGGGTGCCTGCCTCCTTGAGCTTGAGGGAGACGCCTCCCTTCTCTAGGGCTTCATCAAGAACCCTAGGGCGGCAACTCTAGAGAGAAGAGAAGAAGAGAGTTGAGGAAGAAAAGGTCTGTATTCCATAACATAATAAAATCCTAATACAACTTATGTATTTATACGTAGCCATTAGGCCCGACCAAAAAACTCTCTGACTAACCTAATATATGAAAGCACTCATTGAGTCCATGTACACCCATGTCTCCCATGCTCTCATCCTTTGGATCTAGACTTGACCCATACATGAGTTATCCCCCTTAAGACCTCTCAAACTAGGCCTTAAGACCCCTAGGATCAACCTAGACCCTAACCCAAAATAGGCGCTCGCATAACTCTACCCACGCACTGAGCCAACTCAGTCTCAGCACTGAGTCGGTTAAGTTTCACTGGATCGGCTTAGTCTGAAACTAAACCAATTCAGTTTTGTGCCGTGCCAGAAGTTCCGAATGCATAACTCTCTATTTTTTCTATGCACTGAGACTTAGCCGACCCAATTTTGGACTGAGTCGGCTAACCTATAGAAAATCTTCTTTTTATAGTCTTAATTCTCCAACTTTAGTTTCTTGCTTCACCTTAAATTTCAAATCTTCGAAGCACCAACCAAGCCCCTGAAATCTCTGGAGCCAACATCCTGACTTCTCTCGTGGCCTCTCAAGGCTTGGGACTATCATAAATCCTCACAATCTCCATCTTGGTACTTCCAAGCCTTGGCAAACCCCTCGATAATGACCTCTTGCATGATCTCACTATCCCTATGCACTCGACAGCCCCTTGTGCAATCATCATCTCCACCAATTCTCTTCAACTATTGTGCACCCTTGAGACCTTTGAGATGACTACCTCCACCACTGAAGACCTTGGCTTTCATCTCTGCACCATCCTAGAATTGTAGGATCCCTTTTGCTTAGCAGCTGCATCACTTTTTTTGGACTTCCCTGGAGAACCCACAACATTCCTGTACTGGTACTCGCTGTAAATCCTGATATAGTCTCCTCAGAACTATGCCTGTCCTCCTACACATGTCGCTCCATCTGAAACTGTGCATCACCGACGTTGGTGCTAGGATATCGATCCTCCCGCATCCCTCTACTCTAAACTCATGTCAAATTCCTCTCCAATTATGAAGCCACCTCTCTGAAGTTCCACCTATATCCGAAGTCCATCTAATACCGCAGAAGCCGACTCTATCATTGAGTCCCTTAAGGCCAACCATTCAATGCTGTACTGCTGAGCCTGCCGCTGCACCTTAAACACCGTCGCTGTTCTTTCAAATCCTCCGCACTCCATGGACCCCTTGAAGCCATCTCGGATACCTCCACAATCCGTGGGCACCTCCAAAACCCAAGAGCTCATCCAACTATTCTGAATCTACTGACTGAATCCTAGAAAATTGCACTCTAGTCCTTCTCTTCTGCCCCTACACTAGTCATCGCTTCAGTTATGCCCAGAGAGACCATCCTCCACTTGAACCATAACTCTCCTTGGTGCCCTTACAGAAGAAACCTGATCCATGATACTCCTAACTACTTGAGACTTTCTGACGCTCCCTGAGACCCCCTGGCTCTTCTTGAGACATGAACCCAATCTTTCTGAGATATCACTGACACTCTCTACTGAGATATACTCCTCAGCTGCTACACTCCCGAGCCTCTCTCAGCCCTTGTGCCTCTAGGATAGCGCTCCTACAGTACTCCAATGCTCCCTGACTCATCTTTGCGTTGCTCTACAATCGTCCAGCCCTAATCTACTGGACCTCCATGGATCATCCATCTCCATCACTCCCAAGACTTCGCAAATCCATGCTCTGATCGAATCACTAAATACATCTTCGACTACTTTTCTGCCTTCCTGACATCGAAGGACGTATAGTCGCTTCTTCAACCTTCCTTCGATCATTATCCCTTGGAAAATCTCTCTTCAATAGCCCCACACTGCCCATCTTTTTAGAGAACCCTGATGCTTTTTGCTGAGATACCTCCCTCGCCTGCACATCATCGAGCCTCTCTCAGCCCTACATCTCTAGGGAAGCATTATTGCAGCACTCTAGTGCTCTCTATCTGTCACATAACCGTCATACACCCCAACCTTTCTAGCAAGACCGATCAACAAATCATGTACTAAATCCTTCCATCCTGAGAAAATTTCTTCTCATTAATCCTCTCAACCTCCACCTTCAACTCGCTGCTCCTGATTGGCCAAACCAAAGTAATAATAAAGATAGATTTGAGATATATCGTGAAATCCTTGTGCAAATTTCTGATTTTACCTTATACGACTTCTCCTTTCCTTTCATGCACCATTAGGCTCTGATACTAAATGTAAGCGCACCAACTGGCATCACCTCTTCCTGATGTCAACTGATGTTCCATGATATCGCTCGAACGTCAATCATCCTTGGCATCACAAGCCCCGATATCATGTTGTGGAAGCCCCTAATCTTTAGCATGGATTTGAAGGAACCTATGACATTCTCTATAGGCAGCAAACCACCAATCCTCCACTTGGATCTATGATGGGGTGCCTTCCTCTTTGGGCTTAAGGAAGATGCCCCCTTCTCTAGGACTTCTTCAAGAACTCTAGGGTGGCAACTCTAGAGAGAAGAGAAGAAAAGAGTTGAGGGAGAAAAGGTCTGTATTCTATAGCATAATGAATCCCTAATACAACATATGTCTTTATACATAGCCATTAGGTCTGACCAAAAAACTCTCCGACTAACCTAATACATGAAAGCACTCACCAAGCCCATGTACACCCATGTCTCCCATGCTCTCATCCTCTGGATCTTGACTCGATCCATACATGAGTTAGCCCCCTTAAGACCTCTTAAACTAGGCCTTAAGAACCCTAGGATCAATCCAGACCCTAGCCCAAAATAGACCCTCGCATAACTCTGCCTGCGCACTGAGCGGCTAAGTTCCACTGGGTTGGCTCAGTCTAAAACTGAGCCGACCCAGTTCTATGCCGTGCCAGTAGTCCCGAATACCTAGCTCTCTATTTTGACTAAGCCGACCTAGTTCTATGTCGTGCCAGTAGTCCCGAATGCATAGCTCTCTATTTTGCCTATGCACTGAGACTTAGCTAATCTAGTTTTGGACTGAGTCGGCTAACCTACAGAAAATCTTCTTTCTACAGTCTTGATTCTTTGACTTTGATTTCTTGCTTCATCTTGAATCTCAGGTCTTCGAAGCACCAACCAAGCCCCTGAAATCTTCGGAGCCAACACCCTAACTCCTTCCGTGGCCTCCCAAGGCTTGGGAGTACCATAAATGCTCACACATATGGTGCCATCATAATTATGGGCTATAACCGATGGTCAGGGATGTTATGTGCTTATCTTTGTTAGATGCCATAAAAAAGGGTTCAAATAATAGCAAAATGTTCAACATTCATTCGGGTGAAAGTACCCATGGGCCAACATGTAATGTAACACCCCATCCCTAATTAACTACTGGTGACGGTGCCATACCTCATCCTTATCTAAAGGTTAAGAGGATTTCTATGCTATATCTGAACTAAAGAATCACTTAAACCTACTTAAAACAATTATCTCAATTTTCTTTCAACCAAAAATATTTCAATTTAACTTCTTTACTTGCTAAAGAAAATATCTTAACTTTGCTCAACATTTTATAATGCCAACCTCAAGGTTTCTAATTTACAAAACCATATTGTATTTATAAATTCTATTCATTGAATCATTCTTTATAATACACATATATATAAAACAAACTAAAACATATATATATATATATATATATATATATATATATATATATATATATATATATATATATATATATATATATATATATATATATATATAAAACTATTTTTGGCTATACAGTAATTCTCAAACTATATTTCTTTTACAAATCATTTTCACAAAAATACTTTCTCCTTTTGAGGTACTGATACACAAGCTGAAACATATCTTCAAACCCAGCTACTTCAAAAACTACAAATAGAAAGATTGAGAGGTGAGACTTGGGAAAAGTCTCAGTGAGTGTATCCAACTATTAATGAAAAATGTACCATACTTATTATATTGCAATGCATAATATGTATCAATAAGCTACTAAACAATCAAATAGGATAACTATGAATCACATAAAAAGTTCTTGTAAAGCACAAACCTTTGCTCACCGTTGCTGATACTATAGTAACATATTTTCATAGAATCTCATCTGAGTATTTATACCATAGCCACATATGAGTAACCATACCATAAGTTCATCCATATGTGAGCAGTCCCATGACATACTCTCACATGGAGCAACCAGCACACAAACCATACCATAATTTCATCCACATATGAGCTGTCCTAAGAACACTCTCACATGAAGCAACCAGCATAACCATAAATGGACTGATTCTATGGGCAACCTGCCTTATCACCAAAGGACAATACATTCCCATAGGGTTCTTATAAGCAGCCTACCTTCTCATCCGAAAGGATAACGTACTCTCATAAGTACTACTTTTATTGAGAACAACACATTCTCATAGGATCTCTTATAAGCAGCTTACCTTATCACCAAAAGGATAATATACTCTCATAAGTATACCATCCTTATGAGTAGCCTGTCTCAGTGTTAACGGAAAAACATACTCTTATAGAGTTTACCCTTCCTATGAGTAGCCTGTCCATGCTCATAAATATTAATAAGCTCCATGACACAAAAATAGAAATCAACCATACACAAGATGAAACCACATAAGATATCACCACAAAACATATTTAAAATCACTAAATCATGCACTTAAGACCACATGTACATATGCTTGCTTATGAATTATACAAAAGCTGTCCAGAAATCATTCCTTATTTTAATAGTTTTCAAACCACATATATATGAAATCAATATAAGCTGCGAAGTATATATCAAGAAAATATTTTGCTTTTCAAATAATATCTTTACTTAACAAAGTATGGTAAAAACATCATAGAAAGATGGAATTCACTCACCTCTAGCCAACTATTATTCCACTTTGATACTTGATTCTCTCAAAGCACCCTTTAAGAACCTTTTACCCTTCCTATAACATTGATATACATTGATTAATACCTTGCAACATGATTCAAGAATCTTAAAATACATACCTTGCTTTCACTTTTATTCTTACTTTAATCTTTCAACCAACTTCTTCTACTTTGTCTTGCTGGTTTGAGTTTAGGTTTAACTAAACTTTGATTTCACTCAAAAATTTTAGATATTTAACTATACCTCTCAATCTCACAAATGATTCCAAAATTAACTGACATCATTCCAGCATATAGCTGAACTATTTTAATAATTTTAGCAATGTAAGCAATATAATTCACCTTCAAATCCAAGTTTAAATGATATATTTTGCTTTACTATAACATCTCATCAAATAAAACTACTCAAATGATCAATTTAAATCTAGTTTAAAGCTTAAAATCTTACCTCAAGTGATTAAAATACTGCTACCAGCTAGAAATAAGTTTCTTCTTTCAGTTTCAACAACTTTCTTCTTCCTTCACCTTGTTTATAACTAACCCCTCTTCCTAATTGATTTCTTTTGTATTCTTGATAGAGGAATCTACCTTCTCTAACCCTCTTCTCTCATCGTTTCTTTCTGAATAACCATAGGACTCAGAACAGCTATGACTAGAATTGATGGCCTTTATCTTAGAAAGAGAATAATTTAAGGAAGAGAGTTGCTAGATGTCAACCCCTAAATTTCTCATACTTTTTTAGACTTGCTGAGGTGTAGCCAAGCTGAATTTCCAACTATTAGTTAATGCCCCCAAGCTACTCTATCATCTCATGAAAAATTATTTTAAAACTATAACCCAAAACCCTTCTTGGTTAAAACTTTCTCTCAGGAATTTTTGCAATTGGGATCGATACTTTTGAAATAAGTGTCAACACCCACACACAAGTCAGCCCCCAGATCATCTTTTTCTCAAAACAGGTTGTCCATTAGGTCATCCCATAGGTCGATCCCTCAAGAAAAGTGTTGACACCTCACCAAAATAGGTCGATCCCAGGTGTACTACCATAAATCTTTCTAAAACTTTTTCTCTATTTTTCTGAGATAATGTCGACACCTCTTGGAGAAGTGTTGACCCCTTTCCCTGGGTTTCAAAAATTTTAATTTTATACTCTGCACACAGTTTTACTCAATATTTTGCTTATTTATATATATTTTTAAGTTAATGTCCATTTACTTTAAAATATAAATGTAAATAAGGAACACCCCCTATTTGGAGCCAATAAAAATATTAGAAAAATCAAAATTCCAAAGAATAAGATATCAAAACTTGGGTTCTAGCTTAAATTTTTTGAAATATAAAACTTTTAAAACTTTCCTCCTTCAGAATGAATAAGTTAAAGGATCTCAACATTCATTAAAAATTACTCTACAACTCACCAACATCTAAGAATCAATTATCATTAATTTTGATCTAAAGAAAATTCATAATTCATATAGCTCTCCATACAGGTGCTAGCTCTCAGACTTTAAAAATTTTCAGGAGCAAAAATGACAAATAGTCATAATTTATCCTTAAATAGCCCAAATATATCATAAATAAATTACTATGCCATACATATATAAACATAAATCTTTTAATTTATTATTTTACTGGTCTGGGATATTACATTCCATCCATCTTAAAATAAATTTCATCCTTGAAATTTATACTTCAACTATAAGTAATTTTTAGGTTTCAATTATGTCATTGCTAAATATTTATCACTCAATCAACTAGAATCCCTCTTAGGAATAATTGCAATCCTTCATAACAATATACATAACTATACTATTTTTCACGTACATGAATATTACCTTGAATTTTCAATATAAACTAATGCTCAAATGAATTTAACTTAGAATATTTTCACTCACCACATATACTTGTAATTCAACATAATAATGAAAACTGAATGAATGAACTACCTCTCACAATTCTCAAGTTGAAATATATCCCACAGGGATTAAACAAAATAACAAGTCATGTTATACCAACACAAGCTACTTTTTTAGCTACTATCGATTACATCTTGAAGCATTTTTTTTAAGACAATCAATAAGTAGTATGTTATGATGCCAAATGTTATAAATGAGCCCCACTGAGCATAATGTAGATTTAGACTGTAGAGGTGCCAACTCGTGCTAATGCAAATGCTTATGCAATGAAAGGATGCATCCCATAGGTTGATCACTCCTATGAGTAATCTTTTATAAAATCCAAACAAGTTGAAACTCTCAAAGCTGAATAGTAAAAACCAACAATTTTAATCCCTAATTTTATGTTCACACAAATACATATATATAAGCTGAAGGATATCAAAGTCAACTACTTTCTAAAGTAAGTTATATTTATAACAAAATACAATAAGTAAAACACCAAGGCTAGATATGAAACTACTCACCTCAACTGGTTATTGGTTAAATAGACTTACTCAAAGCACCTTTCCAACTCTTTTTCTTTTTCTATAGCATTAGTAAACACTAATCAAACTCATATCATGTGATTCAAGATCGGAACTATCCCTACTTTACTTCCAAACTCTTACTTGCTTGCATATCAGTGAATGTATTAGATTTGGATTCAATTTATCTATCAATCAAGTCATCTCCAAAATCACCCAACTCACTTTACATTAACCCATAGATTTAGCTCATCTCTATAAATCATAAACCTTTGCTCCGGCTTAGGCCCATCCCTTTTATTCATAATCCATTTCTTATGCCCACTGATTATAAACTTTCATTCATCTCTACTGATCATAACCCTTACAGATCTTCGTTATCCATAAACCATTACTTATCTCTATTGATTGTTAATTCTTACTCGTACCATCAATTTAACCTTGCTTATATGAACAATTACACCCTGCTCATCCTAATAAACCATTAACCTTGCTCTAATACTAAATATGTAACATCCCATTCCTAATTAACTACGGATGATGGTGCCACACCCAACCCTTATCTAAAGGTTAAGAGGATTTTTATGCTATATCTGAACTAAAGAATCACTTAAACCTGCTCAAAATAATTATCTCAATTTTTTTCAACCAAAAATATTTCAATTTAACATTTTTACCTACTAAAGAAAATATCTTAACTTCGCTCAACATTTCACAATGCCAACCTTAGGGTTTTTAATTTACAAAACCATACTATATTTATACATTCTATTCATTGAATCATTCTTTATAATACACATATATGTAAAAACAAACTAATATATATATATATATATATATATATATATATATATATATATATATTGAATCATTCTTTATAATACACATATATGTAAAAACAAACTAATATATATATATATATATATATAACTATTTCTTGCTATACAGCACTTCTCAAACAACATTTTTTTTTACAAATCATTTTCACAAAAATACTTCCTCCTCTCGAGGTACCGATATACAAGCTAAAACATATCTTCAAACCCAGCTACTCCAAAAACTATAAATAGAAAGAGTGAGGAATAAGACTTGGAGAATGTCTCAGCGAGTGTATCCAACTATTAATGAAAAACATACTGTACTTCTTATATTGCAATGTATAATATGTATCAACAAGCTGCTAACAATCAAATAGGATAACTATGAATCACATAAAAAGTTCTTATAAAGCACAAACCTTTGCTTACCGCTGCTGATACTATAGTAACATATTTTCATAGAATCTCACCTGAGTATTTGTACCATAGCCACATATGAGTAACCATTCCATAAGTTCATCCACATGTAGGTAGTCCCATGACACACTCTCACATGGATCAGCCAGCATACAAACCATACCATAATTTTATCCACATGTGAGCAGTCCCATGACACACTCTCACATGAAGCAACTAGCACAACCATAAATAGATTGATTCTATGGGCAGCCTACCTTATCACCAAAAGGATAACACACTTCCATGAATGGATCGATCCTTTGGACAGCTTGCCTTATCATCAAAGTACAACATATTTCAATAGGGTTCTTATGAGCAGCCTACCTTCTCATCCAAAAGGATAATTGATAAGTACTATAAATTCATCAATAAAATTATTAATTTATTAATTAATTTATACTTATTTTTAAAAATTAATAATCAATTTATATATATTTTTAAAAAATTAATAATATTATTAATTTAAAAATTAAAATAAAAAATAATAAAAATAAAAAAATAAAATATTATTATCAATAAAAAGAGCTCATTTTTTGGTTATAATAAAATAAGTTTGAAATAAAATGAAGCTAAATGGACCAGATATGGATTTTTAAAGAAAGTAATTAAAAAAAGACTCAGCAAGCCGCCTAGCCAAGCCACTGAGCCAAGTCAAGCCACAAGCCAGCAAGCCGCCAAGTCATCCCATGAGCTGCTAACATCATGCTGATGCCAGAAAATCATGTGACTCATTGTGAACCCTTAAGCGAGGGCATTACAGTAATTTCAAGAGTAAGAAACGTGCTAATTGGCTAGAGTCTTCGGTATGCCCAGTCCACACAATCCACTTGAATAGTAATTGCATGATCATGTGGTTATGATTGTTTATGGTGAAGATCGGACGACTGGGGTTGATTTCTGATTTAAAGAAGGATTCTGGAGCCTTTATTTGACGTGATTCGATGGCTAGATCTCATCCAAACTTTGATCCAATGGCAAACAGAGCTTCCGACATTGATTAAGACATCTAAGCATGTGATCTAATGGCCAGAATTTAATTCGACATGATCTGGGCTATTACACATCCATTTTTGATGATTTTGGGACCGTTTGATCTAATTTTGATGGCCAAATTTCACCAGAAGAGCAGAACTCGATCCAAGAGTTGTTTTAATCCAAATGTTGCTAGGATTTCTTCATATTTCTCAATTAAAACTCATCCTTAGTCCCATATTGCCTACAGAAAAAATTCTCCAATCCTCCAACACCTATTTAAAGGATTCTAGGCCTCCAAATCAATCTATTTTCAATCATAAAAAAGAGTTTGATAAAGGTTAGAGCCATGCTTAGGTTAGAGGTTACTTCAAGGCAATGGGTGCTATGAAGAAGAGCTGGCTTCTACACCATCTCAATGCCAACGCTAATCCAAGATCAAGATCAGCTATTTTTAATTTATTTTTCTATTCTTTTTAAATTTTATGTATTTAAATTATAAATTTTTAATTAATATAAATTTTTTTATGCTCTTTAAATTCATGCTTTTTATTTTTAATTATAATTTAATTTTTATACTTTAATTATTGCTCTTTAATTTAATTACAAGTAGATGCTAAGATCTAACTAGTAGATCTTAGTGCCAAGTTTATTATTCTGCACTATTTAATTTTTTCTCTTTATTTATAATTTTATTTTCTAACTTTGAAATTTTTTTATAAAAATTAAAGATTTCAAAATCAAAATACTATCTTCTCTGTGAATTCAACCCATCTCACTACTTACTATCTATTTTTAATTATTTTAAGAAGTCAGATTAAATTGATAAACATGGTGTCTTAACGACAACATCGTGCCTTTATCAAATTTTTGGCACTATTATCGAAGAAGGCAAGAGCATTAAATTTTTGATTTCTTTAAATTTTTTTTATAAATTAATTATAAATAAATTTTTAATCTCTTTAATTTTTCTATAAATTTTGCTTACTAACTTTTTTATTTTTTTTGCAAAAAAAATAAAAAAAGAAAAAGAGAAAATAAATTAGGGTAAGGAGAAAGCTTCCAGTCTTATTTAGTGAGATCAATCCTAACCCTAGATTTTATTATTATTTATTTTATTTTTAAATTAATCTAAAAAAATTCATTTAAACCTAATTAAAAGCTTCATAATAAGATTAGAAATTCTAATTGCTTAGAGCATGCATCATATTTATTTTTATTTTTATTTTCTTTTGATGATTGCTAGAGATAAGGTAAGCTTCTCAAGACTAAATTAATTTTATGCATCTAGTTTAAATTGCATAGAACCTCTTGCTTAAAATTTTTTTTTAGTGCATATTCATATTAAATCAAATTAAGGGAACAAACCATTAAACAATATAAGATGGAGTTTTGATTATCCTTTCTTAGCCCATAAATAACCAACTAGCATCCTGCATTGATCTAAGCCTTTAAATTAAAATTAATTAGACATTGATCCTAGAAACTCGACCTCATTAGGATAAAAAATTCTAAAAGTTGAATCAGATTAGGGTTAGTCAATTTGACTGGTGTCTAAGAAATGTGATTCAAGGACGATTGTATTCGAAGAAATATGATTTATAATTGATTCCATTAGCTTATCTGGTCAAATACAATTGATGTTTAAGACAGACAATGGAAGGACTCCCACCAATCTTATACTTATCTGGTCATTTGATTGACTGATCTTATACTTGGAGGGCTTGAAGGTGATCTTGACAGTTAGGAGCTATTTAGATTTAAGACAATCTTTAGTTAGGATTGTTTGCCTAATTTGATTGTTAACCAACATTAAACCTAATTAAACCGAAATCTTCTCTCTCTTCTTAGCTCTAGAATTCCTTAGGATCTCTTCTTTAAAACTCTTCTCTCTTTCTTCTCTTTTCTTCTCCTCTCTTTTCAAAAAAATAAAATAATATAAGTTAAATTAAAATAATAAAAAAAATTAATAATTAAATAATAAAAATAATTAAAAATAGTAAAACTAATTAAAAAATTTAAAAATAAAAATTATAAAAAATAAATAAAAAATAAAAAATTATAATAAAATAATAAAATCATTAAAAAATATTAATTTTTAATATAATAATATAATAATAATAATAAATAAAAAATAAAAAATCTAAAAATTTAAAAAATAAAATAATCATATAAAAATTAAAAAAATTAAAATAATAATAATAAAATAATAAAAAGATTTTTAAATAATAATAAAAAATTATAAAAATATTTTGGACCATATAATAGGATTGCACTAATACATGCACGGTAGGAGATCACTTTTTCTAACCTAGTTGAATCCAACCATAAAAATTGAATGGTTGAACCATATTAAATCTAATAATTAAATGACTAAAAATTTTAGAGATCCACATAGACAGATGAAGTAATATTTTATTTCTTCCATCTATAATCCATCGACTTATATTCGGTTACCTAATATCTATGCTACCCACTATGAGATCAAGTCGACCATAATCCAGATGCTTCTATCCTTCTATGAAAACATCAATAAAGATTCGTATAAGTATCTAGATGAGTTTTTAGAAGTCTGCTCTATGGTGAGGATTCAAAATTTAACCAATAATGCCCTTAGATTAATTTTATTCTCATTTTTATTAAAAAACAAAGCCAAGTACTGGCTTGGCATAATAGAGAGATCAATTAAAACTTGGGCTGAGTTATAAAGTGAATTTCTTAAGAAATTTTATCCCATAGGCCGAACCAATATCATGAGTCGAGCTATCATTAGATTTGCTCAGCTTTTAGGAGAACAAATTCATGAGTCATGAGAGAGACTTAAGAAATTTATTAGAAAATGTCCATACCATGGTCTGTCTAAGAGGCAAATAGTTCAAGCCCTTTATGAGGATTTAGGAGATAAGTATAGACAGTTGGTAGATGCATCCGATGAAGGTACATTCATGAAAAAGAGTGAGGATGAAGCCTATACTTTATTTAAAATTCTGAGTGAAAACTCAATTAACCATGCTTCACTATCTTTCTATCAAACCTGGGTAGGGATCCATGAATGTAAACATCTAGAATCTAGTCCTAAGGTTGATTCGAATTTGATAAATAAAATGGACTTTTTTGCCCAAAAATTAGATCAACTCCTAACTCTAGGTCAACAATCTCCTGCATAATTCATATCATCTTCTAATTATCAGAAGACTTGTTCAATCTGTGCTAGCCCAACCCATCATATAAGTGAATGTCCCATGGCTGCATAGTTTTCATCTTTTATCCAAGATAAGTTCAAGCCGCACAAGGCTACTCCAAGCTGATTATTGATTCATTTTCAAATTTATATATTCTAGATTGGAGAAACCATCCCAATTTTTCTTGGATATCCCAATAGACTCAGGCTCAGACCCAATATCAAAACTATGCCTATTATAATATGGGTCAGCCTAGTTGGTTTATCAAGCCATCATATTTTAATCAACGATCATATCTACCTCCTCAACAGACCAATCTAGCCGATGATAGATTTAATCAACTTCAATAATTAATTCTAATCCAACAACAATCGATCTTAACTCAACAAGAATCTATCGCTAGGCTAGAAGCTCAAATAGGATAATTGGTTGAGTCTAATATGAGGAGAGAACTAGGTCAACTACTGAGCCTACCAATTTCAAATTTTGTAAACAATCCAACCATTATTCACCAACCACCTGGACTAAAATATCAATTTAATATTCTATTTAAGAATTCCTAATTTAAGAATACTTAAATAACTTCTGAACTTGAAAGTTATAGGATTCTTATGGATCCATACTAAGATTAGGTAAGATAGGCTAGTGCTAATGCTAGCTAAGATAAAAATATAGAACAATAGATTAGTATTGAAGCTAACCACATAGAAGAATCTAAGCTTGAAACTAGTACTGATGCTGATTCTAGTTTAAATGAGATGGATAAAAGAGAGAAGAGAATAGATGATTTACCTGAGACCTATAAATCTAAAGTCCTATTTCTTTCACTCCTAGAAGCCAATTTTTCTTATAAAAACCAAAAGGCAAGTAACGAAGTATCAACAGAGTTATTTAAGCAAGATCATATTAACTTACCATCCTTCCAGTACCCATTGCATTAAATTTATCTCCTAATACAAAAGCTCAATATATAAGCACTTTAGAAGAACAAATAGAAAAAGTTCTTAATAAACATGGGTCTGACAATGGGGTTACAAACTATGTTTCCAAAATTAACACTGAATATATTAATAAAGGGATAACAAACTATCTTCCTATGATTAGCAATCCAAAATCATTAAAATTTATTAATCTAGTATTTGACATAGGATAGTAAGCTACATTATATCTAGCTGAAGATGGTAAACTTAGCACTTATTAGAAGATAACCCAATATTTAGTTTTTTTGCATCTAATTTATCTTTTTAGTTTATTTTTTAGTATATTTTAAATAAGTTGAAGGAAGAGTCAAATTTCAAAGGCATATGCTGGACCACGAATACATTGAGTCAGGTGTATTCTTTCTTATTCTTTATTATATCTTTTATTTTTTTTCTTCTCCATTGAGGATAATGTTGATTAAGTTGGAGGGCAGACAATAATAAAAAAAATTTTAAAGTCCTCGAAAGAAGTTAGTATTTAGCATTTAGACACCCGATTATACTTAAGAATCGAGTTGATCTAAGCATTTTTTTTAAAAAATTAATGCATAGATCAAAAAATTTATAAGATATTGAGGGATCAAGTATTAAAAAAATCCAATAAAAAGTTAAGTCTAAAACATAAAAAAATTTTCTTTGAGCACTTCTGATTTTTTATATTAACATTAAAGAAAAGTCTACTTTTTATGGGCTTGTGTAGGATAACTATATATTTTTTTATAATAATTAAAAAATTAAAATAAAATAGTTTTTAAGTACTTCTCACTAAGTAATCGGGCCACTTTGTCTAAGCCAGCATTGAGTTTCGCATGAAAAGATGGGTAGGATAAGGAAGCTCGTTGTAAAGCTAGTCTTAACTCATAGCCTATTTGATTCGAGCTAGTAAGCCTATGGAGTATTCTATACCTAGTATCCTAAAGTCAATTAGTTTGAAAGTCATTGACCCAAGACTCGCTACATAGATCAAATAGAAAGCTTAAGAAATTAAGACACTCAATAGTGGTATAATATTAAATAAATAAAAATAATAAATTAATTTTTTACCAAGTAACCAGGTCCCATTGCCTAAGTAAACAATAATATTTACATAAAAAAAATGAATAATATGAATAAAAAATTAATAAATGAAGGGCGAAAGTAGCAATACACTTGCCTATATAAAAGTTTAGATTCAGAGATAAAGATAAGGATAATTTAAAAAAAATAGAAAAATTTAATATTCTTTATTTAATTTTTATATTGGTAAATATTAATACCCCAATAATATACTTTACTTATGCTCTACTGAATATCAATGGTCATTTTGAAAACTGTTTAGATAAAATTTAAAACTCTAAAGTTAAAAGATACCTAAAACTAAATTCTTTCTTAACTCAAGGACAAGCAAAGCTTAAATTGGAAGGTATGATAAGTACTATAAATTCACTAATAAAAGTATTAATTTATAAATTAATTTATATTTATTTTTAATAATTAATTTATATATATTTAAAAACTTAATTTTTTTATTAATTAAAAATAATAAAAATAAAAAATAAAGTATTATCATCAATTAAAAGAGCTCATTTTTTTGATCATAATGAAATAAGTTTGAAGCAAAATAAAGTTAAAATGGATTAGATATGAATTTTTTTTAAAAAAAATTAAAAAAAGGCTTAGCCAGCTGCCTAGCTAAGCCACCGAGCCAAGCCAGCAAGCCACCAAGCCATCCCATGAGCCACTAACATCATGCTGACAAAACCAAGCAACTCATCATGAACCCTTAAGCGAGGGCATTTTGGTAATTTTTAGAATAAGAAATGCATTGTTTGGTTGGAGTCTTCGGTACGCCTGGTCTACACGGTCCATATGAATAGTAATTACATGATCGTGCCGCTGTAGTTATTTACGATAAAGATTGGATGGTTGGGGTTGATTTTTGATTTAAAGAAGGATTCTAGAGCCTTTATTTGATATGATCCGATGGCCAGATCTCATCCAAACTTCAATCTGATGACTGACAGAGCTTCTGGCAGTGATTAAAGCATCCAGGCATGTGATCTAAAGGCCAAAATTTAATCCGATATGATCTAGGCTATTACACGTCCATTTTTGATGATTTTGGGATAGTTTGATTCATATTTGATGGCCAAATTTCACCAGAAGAGCATAACTTGATTCAGGAGCTATTTTAATCTGAATTTTGCCAGGATTTCTTCATATTTCTCGATTAAAACTCCTCCTTAGTCCCACATTGCTTGCAGAAAAAATCCTCCAACCCTCCAACACCTATTTAAAGGACCCCAAGCCTACAAATCAATTTGTCTTCGATCATGGGAAGGAGTTTAGTAAAGGTTAGAGCCATACTTAGGTTAGAGGCTGCTTCAAGGCAATGGATGTTGTAAAGAAGAGCTGGCTTCTACACCATCTCAACGTTGATGCCAATCCAAGAACAAGATTAGTTATTTTTAATTTATTTTTTTATTTTTTTTAAATTTTTATGTATTTAAATTATGTACTTTTAATTAATGCAAATTTTTTTTATGCTCTTTAAATTCATGCTTTTTATTTTTAATTATAATTTAATTTTTATACTTTAATTATTGCTCTTTAATTTAATTGCAAGTAGATGCTAAGATCTAACTAGTAGATCTTAGTACCAAGTTTATTATTCTGCACTATTTAATTTTTACTCTTTATTTATAATTTTATTTTCTGACTTCAAATTTTTTTATAAAAATCAAAAATTTTAAAATCAAAATACTACCTTCTCTATTGATTTGACCCAAGTCACTACTTACTATCTATTTTTAATTATTTTAATTAAAAAATTAGATTAAATTAATAAATATGATATTTTAACGACAACATCATGCTCTTATCAACAGCACGCTCTCATAAGTACTACTTTTATTGAGAACAACACACTCTCATAGGATCTCTTATGAGCAACTTGCCTTATCACCAAAAGGATAATACACTCTCATAAGTATACCATTCCTACGAGCAACCTTAGTGTTAACAGAACAACATACTTTCATAGGATTTATCCTTCCTATGAGCAGCCTGTCCATGCTCACAAACATTAATAAGCTCCATGGCACATAAACAAAAATCAACCATACATAAGATAAAACCAAATAAGATATCACCATGAAACATATTTAAAATCACTAAATCATGCTCTTAAGACCACGTGTACATATGCTTGCTTATGAATTACACAAAAGCTATCCAAAAACCATTTTTTGTTTTAATAGTTTTTCAAGGGAGCACGTGCAGGATTTGTAGCTCTACTTTTGAAAACTTTTTTCAAAAAATACATAATGGATAATATTATTAATCATATTAATAATAAAAAGCTATAGATCTAATTTGAAAATCCTACATGCTATAGGATCAAATGTATGATATATGCATGCATATCTAAAAATAAAAAAATAAATCAACAATAAAACTATTTACTGCTCTACGTGTTCAGAATACGTTACCTTTTCGTGGGTAGATGGACTCCATAATCTGATCTCCTTGGTGTAGATCTGAATGCCGCAATGTAGCCACACACGCATCTAGCCTCCATAGGTAATCCACACAAGGCCCTAATCCTGATCAGTTTCTCCTAAGTGCTGGCTCTGCATAAACCTTCAATGGCTGATTTAGATCAAACTTCTTTGGATTTTCTTCATCAGGTCTTCAGACACTTTGGATCTCAATGAATGTAGATAAGAAGTTGAGAAGGTTCTCCATCTGGATCTATGAAATCACAACCATCATAACTGATAGATCTAAATTCCAAATCCTTGATAGCTTCTAGGGTAAGCTCTCACCCAAAACCCTTGCGCCTAAAAGTCTCTCTTTCCTTTTGATTTTTTCTTATGTAGAAGAGCTCACGCATAAGATCAGAAACCCCTTTTCTGATCTTCCTTTTTGTCTCTCTTTCTCTCTTCCTTTCTTTCTCATGTCTATAAAATCTAGCATTTTATAAAAGTGCACAAAACATGGGAGGCATGAGGGGTTGGTTTAGATCAAGTGGTTACCCATTCAAATTCAAATCCTATTCGAATTCAATTGGTAACCATTTCAAACCAATCCATAAGGTGAATGAGAAGGGAGAATGCATGCCCTCCCTTGCATGGAAAACTTCATGAGAAACATCTTTCTCATGGAGAAAGGATGGCGCAAATCAAAGGGTGATGTGGCACATGGGAAGACTAATCAAACTAGTCTTACATTAGTCATCCAATTGAATCAATCCAATCCAAATTGATTAGATCCAACTAGATCAAATTAAGCCCAACTTATTTAGACTTAATTATGCTTAGTTAAATTCTAATCAAATTAAAAATTAATTAAGTCAAACTCCTGATCAAATCAGGGATTAAACGAACTTGACGATTAGATCATCTTATAACCTAATCGGATCAAATCCAAATAAATCCAATTCAATTGATCTTGATCTAAAAATAATCACTCAATCAAATTGAGTTAATTAATGATCAAATCACTAATTAAACTTCTCTTGATCAGCCATTAGATTGGGTAGGAACCTCTAGTGTGTGTGACCCCATAGGTTCGAACCTAAGCTGGTAGCACAAGAACCAATTTTTTGTACTAATCGAAGTGACCATCTAACAATGATATTTGATATTTGGATAGGCCAAATAGTGCAATCACAACATTCAAAACCTACATAAATATGGTTATTGCATAATTCATCCCTTTGACATATGTGCATAGGATGACTCAAGGTTAAACTATCAACTCTGGAAGATACATCCAAATCGTGTCTCAAAGTAATTAGTCCTGTGACTCCTCATTAGAACTACCCTAGCCAAGATTTTGCTAAATTAAAATATTATTAAATATAGCTCCCGAGTCTAGGAGTGGTCAATTCCATCTTGACTCATGCATCGACTCCTTAAGTACTTGATTATATCCAAAAACCTTGCATCACTAAATTAGAAATTCAGATAGTCCGACACCAAAGTATAGTGAGTTGCTTGAAAGTCATCATGGTAATCTTAGGTCAGAGGGACACTTATGCCCATATTCCATCAGAGTAATTCTTGACAGTAGAAAAGCTCTAAAGTCGATCTTGTTTAGTGCAGATGTATCCCTACATCTTACTTGCATGCCATATCAGTATCTCCATAATTCTTTATTAAGAAGACAACCAACCTATATGGTACACAACGATCTATACTCAATAGATGTTATCATCCTTGGTAACAACGTATCACTTGGTCATGAATAATTTTAAGGACTAAACGATAAATCTTTCTTTGTCGATTCTAAATAGTCCAAAGAACTTCATCACAACAGACAGGAGTTCATTAGAAGATGAAAAATTTATGATGAAAATATCAAAATAATTTTTATTTAATTAGTAATTTATATATAATTACATAAAATAGCTCAATCATCAACAAGCTGATAATTGGCTTTGGGATACCATTCTCAATAATCTTCCACTTGGCTTAAAGCCAACCGGTGCAGTATCATATACCTATCTTCGACTTGAAGTCATCGAACTCCTTCATCATAATGGCTTTAGTGAATGGGTCGGCTAGATTCTTCTTTCCATCGATCTTCTAAAGATCAACGTCACTTCGATCTACGATCTCCCAAACAAGATGAAAGCAGCATAGAATATGTTTCGTTCGTTGGTGTGCTTTCGATTTCTTTGCCTGAGCTATGGCTTTGGAGTTATCATAGAAGAGCAGAACTAGACCATAAAGGGAGGATTCTACTTTGAGCTCGGTGATGAAAATTTTTTAGCCACACCACTTTTTTGGCAGCATTTGATGTAGCAATATATTCTGCCTCACACACTAAATCAGCCATGGTGTGCTACTTAAAACTTTTTCAGCAGACAGCACCACCATTAAGGATAAACACATATTTCGATACACTCTTACTGTCATCATAATCAGATTGAAAATTAGAGTCTATAAACTCCATAAGTTTCAAGTTTGATTCACCATAAACAAGCCACTAGTCCTTGGTATTTCTCAAATACTTCAGGATAGTTTTAACAATCTTTCAGTATTTTTTTCTGGATCATATTGATATCTACTCACTACCCCTAGTGAGTATGCCACATCTGATCGCGTACATATCATGACGTATATAATAGAACCCACTACCGAAGCATATGAAATTCTACTCATACGCTCTCTCTTTTGAGGTGTTGTCGGACAATCCCTCTTCGAGAGAGAAATTCTATGGCCTATCGGTAGATAGTCCTTCTTGAAATTCTTCATGCTGAACCTCTTTAGTATAGTGTCAATGTATGTGGACTGAGATAATCTAAGCAACCTTTTAGATCTATCTCTATAGATCTTCATCCCTAGGATGTAGGAAGCTTCTCCTAGATCCTTCATGGAGAACTATAACGATAGCTAAATCTTTATTCCTTGTAATGCAGGGATATCATTTCCAATTAAGAGAATGTCATCCACATATAAAATGGAGAATACAACTGCTAGACCATTAGCCTATTTATATATGTAGAGCTCTTCTTCATTCTTAACGAAGCCATACTTTTTGATCGTCCTATCAAAATGTATGTTCCAACTCTGAGATGCCCACTTTAGTCCATAAATAGACCTTTGAAGCCTACATACCTTAGACTTATCTATGGATGAGAACTCTTTATGTTATATCATATACACCTCTTCATCTAGCTCTCCATTTAGAAAAGCTATTTTCACATCCATTTGCTAGATTTCACAGTCGAGATGTGCAGCTATAGCAAGCATGATCCGAATGAACTTGAGCATTGCCACAGGAGAGAATGTCTCATCATAGTTTATACCATAATATTGATGATATCCCTTGGTAACCAGACAGGTTTTATAGGTCTCCACCATCCCATTTATGCCTCTTTTCCTTTCGAAGATCCACTTACACCCTATGGATTTTACCCCTTTGGTTGGGTCAATCAATGTCCATACATCATTGACCTTCATGGACTCCATTTTGGATTGCATGGCCTCAAGCCATTTTTCAGAGTTGGATCTCTGCATTGCATCTATGTAGGTAATCGAATCCTCATCATTCTCATCGAGTTTGATAAGATCACTGTTCTGGATCAAGAAATCATAGTATCTATTCGACTAATATGGTACTCTACCAGATTGCCTTAAGGGTGCAGGTTCACTAGGCTCTGGGTCTGATCAAATCAAATTTGGTTCTGGTTTAGCAACTTATGTCTGTTCTTTCACCTATCAAACTTTTTCAAGCTCGATCTTAGAGCCATTAATTCCTTCACCAAGAAACTCCTTTTCTAAAAAGTTTACCTTAAGGCTAACAAACATCTTTTGTTCATCAACTAGGTAGAAGTAATATTCTTTGGTCTCTTTTGGATAATCTATAAAGCTACACTTGTCGACCTAGGTTCAAGCTTGTCTGTTGCTAAATGTTTGACATAAGCCAGACACTCCCAAATCTTAAGGTGTGAGCATACTGACTTACATCCTATCCATATCTCATATGATATTTTTGAAATAAACTTACTCGGCACCCTATTTAGAATATAATAAGCTGACTCGAGCGCATATCCCCAGAGAAAGATTGGTAGACCGGCAAATCCCATCATAGATCGAACCATGTCCAACATTATTCAATTCCTCCTTTCAAATACATCATTATGCTGTGGTGTTCCAGAAGGAGTCCATTGTGAGAAAATTCCATTCTTTCCAAGATATGTTAGAAATTCACTGAAAAGATACTCACCCCCTCAATCAGATTGAAGAGTTTTAATACTCTTTCCAGTTTGCTTTTCTATCTCATTATGGAATAGTTTGAATATTTCAAATGACTTTGACTTATGCTTCATTAAATAGACATACCCATACCTCAATAGGTCATCCATGAAGGTTATAAAGTAGAAATATCCATCTCTAGCACTTGTGCTCATGGGTCCACATACATCAGTATTTACTAAACCTAAGAGTTCACTAGCTCGCTCACCTTTTTCAGTAAAAGGTGACTTGGTCATCTTTTCAAGAAGGTAGGACTCATAGGCCGAAAGTGATTCATAATTACTAATCATAAGAATTTCTTCTTAAGCCAACCTATTTATTCTATTCTTGTTGATGTGACCTAGCCTACAATGCCAAAGATAGATATTTGACATTTCATCTATTCTAGGATGTTTACTGGAGGTTTGGACTATGTTAACAGGCTGTGATAATAGATATATTTCATTATTCAATTATCCAACATAAACTATAATATTATTCAAAATGATATCATAAAAATTTGCTTTTATTGAAAATTGATAACTATTCTTGGCCAAAAGGCCTATAGAAATTATATTCAATAAAAAACTTGGACAAAAGTGACAATCACTAAGAATAACTCTATGAGAATTGATTACAAGGTTCATGATTCCTAAAGTTAGAACTGAAACTTATCTTCCATCTCCAACATTCGGGAATCTCTCACCTTCACCAAATCTCCTACTAACCTGTAAATCTTGCATCAAATTACAAATATGATAAGAGCTTCTGGTATCTAATACCCAAGTAGTAGTATCATAAATTAAGAAGTTGCAAGGTGTTATCATATAATTACCTTCTGTAGCAACTACTTGCTTCCTCCTCGATTTGTTCGGATCCAGCGTGGTAATATACTGAGGATAGTTTCTCTTTCAATGCCACTGCTTCTTGCAAAAGAAGCACTCCACCTAGCTTTGGTTGGGCTCGCGCTTCTTAGTCTTATCCTGTGTATATATCCCAGCATATGGCTGCATCTTCTTATTCTTCTTCCCTTTCTTAAAGGATCGACCAGAAGAAGACCCTCCCACTACATTCACCAACCTCTTTTGGAGCTGGTGATCCTTCTCAAAGTTATGCATCAACCCTAATAACCCGTGATAGTTCACTACAGGCTTTATCATCCTAAAATAAGTAAGGAAAGGGAGGAAGGACTTCGACAAAGAATTCAGGATCGCATCCTTTCTGAGTTGCTCATGCAGGAAAAAATCCAGCTTACTTAGGCATTCAATCATCTCGATCATGTACAATACATGATTAGTGATTGACACCCCATCCCTCATACGAGCATTAAAAATGGCATAACTAGTTTTGTGCCTTTCAATGTCGTTAGGCATGCCAAAGGAGTCATTCAACATTTGAAGCATCTTCTCGGGCTAGGCATTCTCGAACCTATGGCTAAACTCATCATTCATTGCCGCCAGCATGATGCACCGAATGATGGTGTGGTCATTGAGCCACTTCTGGTAAGTGTCTTGGACTGCTCCTCTAGCATTTAGAGCAGTCTCCTTAGGTGCCAGATCAGTTAATACATATAAGATTTGTTCATGCTCTAGGACGATCTTCAACTTTTGATACCAGCTATTGAAGTTGGATTCCATGAGTTTATCATTGTCTAACAATGATCGAAGCGATAGGATAGTGGCAATTTCTGCACAATAAAGAAAAACCAAAGACCTAATTAGTATATAAATTATTTACTCTAAAGACTTGGACTTTAGTCTAAAGGTTCTTCCACTATTTTGTTTGAATCGATAGCCTCTACCTCTAATTCAAGGAATTATCCCTAATTTCTTAGTAGATACTAGAATCTACATAGACTACACACGAGCCCAACTTTGGTTGGTCAATCCGTGTGCATCTATGGATTGGTTCATAACCAATTATTTCACCAAACAATTTTTAGTAATTTAATTTTTGCCCCTAAAATTTAATCAGTAGGCTTTGGCCTCCACTATAAAGATTCAGTTAGGTCCAACCATTAACATGACCATATTTGATGTATCAGACCAACAAATAATTAGGCCCAACTTTGGTTGGCCAACCCGACCACTATTAGAAAGACATGACCAAATTATCATATTATGAATGATAATTTTATTAGTCAATAAGCACCAGATCTTTGGATCTCCAATGATTATTAAACTAATGGACCCATTATCACTCAACTTAATGAAAGACTATGACTTAGTTATCACCATAACTTTATCATTTTAAGGATCTAATAATTTTAGAAGATTTTATTAACTGATTTTAAGAAGAATTGACCAGTCAATTTGGATCCTTCCACTAACTTTCCTAAGTCAGATCAATAAGGACCTAATTAAAACTGGCATTAGGAGCACCCAAATCAGTCAAACTAATTTACCTAATTGACATGGGTGAGCCCAAATCATCAAGTGGTCTAATCAAATTCTAATTCACCAGGATGGCCAGGTAAGTGAGATCAGTGAAAGAGATATGCCATTAACTCATCAAAGACTGAATTAGTGTGAGTAACTTTCAATTAAAAACCACTGATCTATGCTGTCAGACTTACGTTAGACACCATCCGATTCATTAGTTTCAATTTGACCAATCTAGCAATTTTAGGTTCAACCGTATAGCCACGAATCAAGTCCATTTGGTCCTCATTAAATGCATGGGCTTGACCAACTACAACTATTATAATTTGGTCTAAATAGACCTTGATCTAATCTAAATCAATATTTGATTAAATTTGATCAATTACTCTAATTTAGTCCATTCTTTAACTAACCTTAGGTCTAACCCAATTAATGGACCTAATTTGACTAATCCGATAATCCACATTTTATGATCAATGACTTAGGATCTTTAATTCATAATTCTAGATCCTAATTCATCATGCTTAATTCTTAATTAAGTTTTAGGCTAAGGGTTGGGGTTCGGCATTTTGAAAATATTTTTTAAAATTTTGAAAGATTCTTTACATTCTAGTACTGTTTCACTAAATAGGTTGACTCATTTCAAAAATGGATCGGCTTATTTCATAAACAAGCACTAGATGTGGGTTTAATCACATAAAACCAGCCAATTATAACATTCAGCCAACTTCTTAGTCGGGCTGGCTCAGATCCCATTTGAGCTGGCCTGAGTAGAAGTCGAGCTGGCTTGGTTCCTGAGACAGCCAGCTCGAGTAAAAGGTCCGAAGGCTATCATTCCAGTTGGGCATGCTTGGATCCCATCCGAGCTGGCTTGGTTCTTGATCAAGCTAGCTAGAGCATCAATCCAGAAACTATATCATGGCTAGCATGCTAGTCGAACTGGCTCGATTCCTTAGAGAGCCAGCTTGATCGACAAATAGAACCTTCCTAAGATCCTGTTAGGTTTAATCTAAATCTATGTACACTACATAAAAAATCATGAAATTATCTAGATCTAATCTAAACACTAATTCATGATAAAAATTTAGATTAAATCCTTCAAACATATCATAAAAAATTATTAGATCTAATCTAAAGTTTTTATGAGCAATGTTATAGATCGTAACATACTAGGATAACATTTCCACTGTAAGGGTTAAATCTTATAGCAGGTCAACCTACAGTTCATGCGATCATCATTTTTATTTTTTAGAATAGATTATTATTTAGATCTAACTTAAAAATAATCTAAATCATGCATATATAATATATCAAAGAATCCACTGCTTTGATACCAATTGAAGAGAGCACGTGCAAGATTTTTAGCTCTACTTTCAAAAAAATTTTTCAAAAATTTTTTTTCAAAAAATGCACAATAGATGATATTATTAATCATATTAATAATAAAAAGCTATAGATATAATCTAAAAACCCTACATGCTACAGGATCTAATATATTATAATGCATGCATATCTAAAAAAAATAAAATCAATAGTAAACTATTTTACTGCTCTATGTGTTCAGAACATGTTACCTTTTTGCGGATAGATGGACTCCGTAATCTGATCTCCTCGATGTAGATTTGAACACCACAATATAGCCATATATGCATCTAACCTCCATGGATAATCCACATGAGATCCTGATCTCGATCAGTTCCTCTCGAGTGCTAGCTCTATAGAAATCTTCAATGGCTGATTTAAATCAAACTTTTTTTGATCTTCTTCACTGGGTATTCAGATGCTCCAGATCCTGATGAATGTAGATGAGAAGTTGAGGTGGTTCTCTGCCTGGATCTATGAAATCATGATCCTTGTAACTCATAGATCTAAATCTCAAATCCTAGATAGATTCTAGGATATGCTCTCATCCAAAACCCTTGCGCCTAAAAGTCTCTCTTTTCTTTTGATTTTTTCTCACATAGAAGAGCTCACGCATAAGATCAGAAACTCCTTTTCTAATCTTCCTTTTTGGCTCTCTTTCTCTCTTCCTCTCTTTCACATGTCCATAAAATCTAGCATTTTATAGAAGCACACAAAATATGGGAGGTATGAGGGGTTGGTTTAGATCAAGTGATTACCCATTCAAATTCAAATCCTATTCGAATTCAATTGGTAACCATTTCAAATCAATCCATAAGGTGCGTGAGAAGGGAGAATGCACTCCCTCCCTTGCATGAAAAACTTCATGAGAAACATCTTTCTCATGAAGAAAGGATGGCACAAATCAAAGGATGATGTGGCACATGGGAAGACTAGTCAAACTAGTCTTACATTAGTCATCCAATTGAATCAATCCAATCCAAATTAGTTAGGCCCAATTAGACTAGATTAAATTTAACTTATTTAATCTTAATTAGGCTTAGTTAAATTCTAATCAAATTAAAAATTAATCAAGCCAAACCACTGATCAAATTAGGGATTAAACCTCCTTGACGATTAAATCATCTTATAACCTAATCGAGTCAAATCCAAATGAATCCAATTCAATTGGTCTTGATCCAAAAATAATCACTCAATCAAATTAAGTTAATTAGTGATCAAATCACTAATTAAACTTCTCTTGATTAGCCATTAGATCTGGTAGAAACTTTTAGTGTGTGTGATCCCGCGGGTTCAAACCTAAGCTGGTAGCACGTGAACTAATTTTTTGTACTAATCAAAGTGACCATCTAGCAATGGTACTCGATATTCGGATAGACCAAATAGTATAATTATAATATTCAGAACCTACATGAATATGGTTACCGCATAATTCATCCTTTTGACCTCTGTGCATAGAATGACTCCGGGTTAAACTATCAGTCCTGGAAGATACATCCAAATTATGTCTCAAAGCAATTAGTCCTATGACTCCTCACTAGAACTACCCTAGCCAAGGCTTTGCTAAATTGAAACACTATTGAATATAGCTCTTGAATCCAAGAGTAGTCAATCCTATCTTGACTCATGCATCGACTTCTTAAGTACTTGACTGTACCTAGAAACCTTCCATCATTGAATTAAAAATTCAGATAGTCCGACATCAAAGCATAGTGAGTTGCTTAAAAGTCACCATGGTGATCTCAGTTCGGAGGGACACTTATGCCCATATTCCATTAGAGCAATTCTTGACAGCAGAAAAATTCTGAAGTCAATCACATTTAGGATAGATGTATCCCAACATCTCACCTGTATCCCATACTAGTGTCTCCACACTCCTTGGTTAAGAGGACAACTAATTTATATGGCACACAATGACCTATACTCGATAGACGTTGTCGTTCTTAGTAACAACGTATCATTTGATCGTGAATAATTTTAAGGACTAAATGATAAATCTTCCTTTGTCGATTCTAAATAATCCTAAGAACTTCATCACAACAGACAGGAGTTCATTAGAAGATAAAAAATTTATGATGAAAATGCCAGAATAACTTTTATTTAATTAATAATTTATATAAAATTACATAAAATAGCTCAATCATCTATTGACTAATGATTAGCTTTGGGATACTATTCCCAATAGTTTTCAAACCACATGTATATAAAATCAACATAAGCTGCAAAGTATCAAGAGAATATCCTGCTTTTCAAATAATACCTTTACTTAACAAAGTATGGTAAAAATACCATAGAAAGATGGAATTCACTCACCTCTAGCCAGCTATTATTCCACTTTGATACTTGATTCTCTCAAAGCACCCTTTAAGAACCTTTTCCCTTTCCTATAACATTGATATACGCTAATTAATACCATGCAATACGATTTAAGAATCTTAAAATACATAGCTTGCTTTCACTTTTATTCTTACTTTTATCTTTCAACCAACTGCTTCTACTTTGTCTTGTTGGTTTGAGTTTAGGTTTAACTAAACTTTGTTATCACTCAAAAATTTTAGATATTTAACTATACCTCTCAATCTTACAAATGATTGCAAAATCAGTTGACATCATTCTAGCTTATAGCTAAACTATTTAAGTAATTTCAGCAACATAAGCAATATAATTCACCTTCAAATCCAAGTTTAAATGATATATTTTTCTTTACTATAACGTCTCATCTAATAACACTACTCAAATGATCAATTTAAATCTAGTTTAAAGCTTAAAAATCTTACCTCAGGTGATTAAAATACTGCTGCCAGCTAGAAATAAATTTCTTCTTTCAGTTTCAGCAACTTTCTTCTTCCTTTACCTTGTTTATAACTAACACCTCTTCTTAATTGATTTCTTTTGTATTCTTGATAGAGGAATCTACCTTCTCTAACCCCCTTCTCTTCTCATTTCTTTCTGAATAACCACAGGACTTAGAACAACTATGACTAGAATCAATGGCCTTTATCTTAGAAAGAGAATAATTTAAGAAAGAGAGATGCTAGATGTCAACCCCTAAATTTTTCACACTTTTTTAGACTTACTGAGGTGTTGCCAAGCTAAATTTTCAACTATTAGTTAATGCCCTCAAGCTGCTCTATCATCCCATGAATTTTTTTTTTTAAATTATAACCTAAAATCCTTCTTGATTAAAACCTGCTCCCAAGAATTTTTATGATTAGGGTCGATGTCTTTGAAATAAGTGTCAACACCTGCACACAAGTCAGCCCCTAGATCATCTCTTTCTCAAATAGGTTGGCCCTCATGTCGTCCCGTAGGTCGACCCCTCATGAAAAGTGTCAACACCTCATCAAAATAGGTCGATCCTAAGGTGTACCACCATAAATCTTTTCAAATAGACTTTATCTCTATTTTTTTGAGATAGTGTTAACACCTCTTGGAGAAGTATCGATCCCTTCTCCTGGGTTTCAAAAATTTTAGTTTTATACTCTACTCACAGCTTTACTTAATACTCTATTTATTTATTTATTTTTAAGTTAATATCTATTAACTTTAAAATATAAATATAAATAAAAAATATTCTCCTATTTGGAGTGAATAAAAATATCAAAAAGATCAAAATTTTCAAGAATAATATATCAAAACTTGAGTTCTAGCTCAAATTTTTTGAAATCCAAAATTTTTCTCCTTCAGAATGAATAGATTAAAGGGTCTCAGCTCAGCATTCATTAAAAATCACTTTATGACTCACCAATATCTAAAAATTAATTATCATCAATTTTGATCTTAAAAAAATTTATAATTCATTTAGCTCTCCATACAGGTGCTAGCTCTCAGATCTTAAAAATTTTCAGGATCCAAAATGATAGATAATCATAATTTATGCTTAAATGGTCCAAATATGTCATAAATAAATTACTATACCATACAAACATAAACATAAATCTATTAATTTATTATTTTGCTGGTCCAATATATTACATGTAAATTATCTTGAAAAGATCAAAATTATTTTTCTTATAGTAGATAATTTTGATAATTATAATTAAATAATTAAAATTATCTTATATTTTTTTATTTTTATTTACTATTTTTAATTAACTATTTATATAATATCAATTAATTATTTAAATTAAATTATAAATTAACTAGTTATTTATATAAATAAGATATTATTAATTTATTAAAAAATATTTATTAAATTATTTATTAAATTAAATTAAATATAAAATATTTATATAATTATAGATTATAATGATTATAAGTTGATATATTATTTATTTTTTTAGTATAAATAAGTATTATAAATTAATAATAGTAATATTTTTATCAAAGAGTAGTTTGATAAAAATATTATATAAATATCATCTATCCTTTCTTTCATTCCTCCTATACCAAATAGAGAAGGATATCATTTTTATCCATCCTTTCATATTTTATCAAATATATGAAAGAATGGATAAAAGATTCATCCATCCTCTCTCTCATCCATCCTTTCTCCTCCATCCATCCTTTTTTCAACCCATCCTTCATACCAAATATAGGATAAACAACCAATGATAAATGCAACAAATAGAATATTTTTTTGGAGGAAAAAAACTCCAGCATACATTTTCAAGAAAGGTTAAGGTGGAAGTGAAGCTTTGAGAAATATGCTATGAGAGTAGATGTGGATATATCTCGATCTCATTAAAGAAGAAAGATCAAGAGTTTTTGAACACATTAAATATTACAAACTTTGTTAGATCGTTTGACTTACACATGAATATAACTAATAGGCTTGGTACTTATTGGTATAAAAAATTGTTGGATGCCAGAGTTTGCTGGAAGTGGTGAAGACAATCTCGCCGATGAGACCTACAAAATGAACTCCAGACTAGAGGTGGATGGCTCCAGTAGGATCCTTCGATAGTCAAGTTAGCTTTTTAGCCAACAAAAATGAAGTACATAGGAGAATTAATGTAGAAAGGAGAGCTTAAGAGCTTGGAGAGAGAGCAACATATCTCGAGAGTCTCTTATATAGGTGGAGCCTATAATAAAATGATAGTGATAGCCATAATAGAATGTCAGAAGATCGTTCAGATCACTTGAAATTTGTTATGGAGAGTAGGTTGTCATATATCGAGACTTGCTGGCAACTGGATCTCATTTGCTAGAGTTCGAATAGAAGGTCGAAGGCTTCTGAGTTTGATAGTATTTCATTTATGCTAACTATCGTTGGGACTCAAGGTCGGATTGACTAAGCTTCGAAGATTGGCTTTTTGCATTGATGGTGGCAGATTCATAATTGAGTTTTTAGTTTTGGTGTTATCATGACTACTTTCAAAAGTTCAGCTGCCTTCAATGTTGGCAAAGAGTGGATAAAAGAATATTAAGATTCATTGTTTATAGAGTGACTATCACTTTTTTGGATTGAAAATTAGGCTCATGTTGATGGTGAGGTCCTCTTGCTAACTCAGGTTTGTCCATCCAAGATCCTTGGTGTCAGATTGGTAGGATTTGCTATCTACAGAGTGGAGTAGAAGAATTCAGCCACCTTCAAGATCAACCACTAGACAGGGTTGGATGGTGCTAGAGTTCTATATTTGTTGGAGGCCTACTATCTACTTTGAACCAAGGATTGGAACTAGTCGAATGGCAACTCTTTCCACTATTCAAGTTTGTCTAGCTGAAGTTCAGTACATCTTTAACAAGTTTTGTAGTTATCAAAAGAAAGCTGAGAAGATTGCCATTGAGAGGGTCATCTGGTGTGCAAGGTCTGAAGGCTGACCTTCCAAATCTTGCCTAGAATAGAGAAATAACTTGATTAAAGTTTGGACTTAACTATCATTACTCCAGATAGCACTATACCAAGGTTGGATATATGATTGAACTTCGGCAGGAGATATTTTACCCCCAATACTTATCTCCCTACTATCGAGTTTGAAGTTTGATTGAAGAGAGTACCAAAATCTAAGACTGCTAAAGTCCCATCTGGCTTCCCATCTTTGGGAGATGAGAAGATTTAGTGTATTCAAACTGGTGCCGAAGCTTTCTTAATATTGAATGACCCGAAATGACCTAAGTGTTTGAAATTTTTTCCAGCACAAAGCTCAATGTATGGTGCCATAAAAGCCTTGTCAAACATCAACTACGACCATGATGAGAGGGACACACGATAGATGAGGTTTGGATGTAGGTGATCTGCAATTATAACCATCTCAGAATTTTTTTGACTATTTAAACTTCTTCTTCTCCCTTTTCTTCCCTCATTTTGGCTCTTCTTCTCTGTTCATTCTCTTTGCTTTTCATCTTCTTCAAGCCTGAGAGCTTTGTTTTGTTCTCCCTGTGTTGCCTTCTTTCATTCATCTTCAATTTTTCCGACTGCATCTTCGACTCCTTCGGTTACTTTAGGTTAGTACCCTAAATCTCCCTTTAGATTTCTTTGCCTGCTCTTTTATTCTTTGATACTTAGGATTTTCTTGGGGGTAGGGTTACTGTTCTTTCCTTGTTCACCAGATTTGCCTGCCAATTTTTTTGATTTTTATTGATTTTTCTAGATTTTATTTGATCCAAAATGACTTCTGAAGTTTCTTGGTCTACTAGTTCAAGGAGTCCGTCCAACCTGAGCTCTCCTAACGTTGGTCCTAGGAATGAAACCGAGCCTAGGGAGGTAGCTCATCTAGTTTTTATCCCTAAGACCATCTCTTGCTCCCTTTTCCTTGAAGATCTATCTTTAATTAGAGTTCAATACGAAATTCCTTCAGAGTATGAACTGGAGCTTCTCGGGTCGAGCGGCCGAGCTTACGCCCCTCCCCCTGATCATTTCTGTTTATACTTAAAAGTGTTCCATACTGGACTAAGGCTTTCTCTTCCTTCTTTCATTGTCATCCTTTTTTGCTTTTTAGACAAATCTCTTGCCTCAGTTGTTCTGAACTCTTTTTGATTCATAGTAGGATTTCTTGCCCTTTGTCTTTCAGTCAAGGTCCGTCCTACAATTTCTTTGTTCCAAACTTTTTATAACTTCAAGTGCCATCCTTCTACCAAGAATTGGTGGTACTTATCTTCCTAATTTGGTAAGAAGAGGTTGTTCAAAGGTGCCTCTTCCTATATTCATAATTGGAAGAAAAAGTTTTTCTTTGTTTTCTATCCTTCCGTAAAGTTAGGGCTTCTCCTATGGGGTCAGCTGAAGAATTCGATCTATAGAGCCCCTAGATTGGAAAGAGAGGATCTCGACTCTGCCAGCAAATTGAAAGACTATAAAGCTCCTCCATTGTCTGAACTAGTTGATAACCAAATCTTATACAACCTTGGCCTAAGCCCAATCAACCCCAAAGGTATACATTTGCATCTTCGTCTATTTCGTTTATCTTTCTTCTAACCTCGGCTTACTTGCTATTGTAGAAATGACCCCTGAAGAATTAAAGATGCTATCAAAGAAAACCTCGGGCCCATAAAAGAAAGAACAACACCTTTGGGGAGACATCCAAGCAGGGGAAGATCGGGAGCTCGAGCTCAACCACTCTAGAATAGGCAGTCCTTGCTCTCATGATTGCAATTCCTCCGACAACCTCGAGTCCACCTGCCAAGGTCCCTCCCCTAGCACCTCCTATCGAAAATGAAAAGGAGGTGGAAAAGAAGAAGAAGAAGGCAACTATTAAGAAAGCTCGGCCCTGAAAGAACTTTGGGGAGTCTAGTGGTGATAGCACTGATTAGGAAAGTGCTTCATTCTATGATTAGAAGGTTGTCAAGGCTCTAGTTGATGGGTGCATTCTACCAAACATTGTTGATAGGATTGTCCTCACTGACCTTGAGCAGCGGATAAAGGATTCCCTTAGGGCTTTCCTTGAGGTAATTATTTTATCCCTTCTTCAAATTCAATGAAGCATTCTCTAGTGGCACGATTGTCTTTGCCGTTTGTAGGTGGGTCACCAACTAATCACCAACATTAAGGTGATTAATATTCAAAATGCTGAGGCATCAAAGGCCATGGAGGCGGCCCAAGAATATAAGGCCAAGGTGGAGCATCTTTCGACCAAGGTTGGGGATCTGCAAGAGGTGCTCAAGAGGGAAGAATAGGCCATGGCAGGATTGAAGGCTACACTAACCTTGGAGGAGGAGAAGAGGAAGGAGGCCAAGGTCAAGATCATCGAAGAGAGGAGACAAGTCATTGAGGTTATGGAGCGAGCTATTTCATCCTTCAAATCTTCAGAGGAATTGAAGAACATTAAGATGGCGTTTGCTCAGGAGGCCTTCGTCAAAGGATTTGACCTCTACTAGAAGAAGATTGCGGAGAGGTTCCCTGAGTTGGACATAGCTTCCTGGCATAGGAATCTTCTGAAGAAAAGGTGGAGCTTTCTACGGCCAGAGCTGATCTTCTAGATGCAGAGCCTGTTGCTGCTGAACTTGTCGAACCCACCTCCACACCTACTGAGGAGTTGGCACTTGTCGAAGCCATGCCGAGCTCTTTCACTGCTCCTCCTCTAGAGGTTTGAGATCACTTATCATTGTACTTTTTCTTTTTCTTTCTCTATGTACTTAAACATTTCAGTTAATAAAATCAAATTTCTTTTCTTGTCATACCTTTGTGTTATGATATGTTTATACATTGAGTGCAGTCTTTAGCCAAAGTTGCACCACTGCCTTAGGACATTCTTTTAAAGGCCCACATTAGAAATTTAAGGAGAGAAGTTCGTTAAGTTAGCAAGAAATTGAAAAAAAACTAAAGACGAGCTCCAAAAATACAAGAAAAACTATGCAAAGGCTATAGTCAAAATCAACCATCTCCACTAGGCATCCAAACAAACTTTTAAAGACTATACTGTCAAGAAATACCATTTGAGTGAAGAGCTTGAGGAGACCAAGAAACATGCTAGCAAAAAATTTTGGACCTTAATCGCAAAAGTCAGCTCCCTAGAAGTCAAATTTAGAGTAGTAAGAAAGAAGATTTTGCTACTGGAAAGGAGCTCGGCATGGTCCACCGATTGAGAAGAGTATGGCTGGGATTGGTCCAAAAGGTTCTTTGAGCTTCAAAGTCAGTTGTGCATGGCTGAAGATTCATACAACACCTACAGGCTTGGTTAGTGTAATCAAATCGCAGATCTTAAATGGAAGCTCCGAGCGGCTGATGAGAGGATAGCTTGACTTCAAAAGTGGTTAATGGAAAAGGCTCAAGCTGGCCCAAGTGTGGATCCAGACGAAGTGGCTACTTTAAAGAATACCCTTGGAGATCTTACCATGACATTTGAGAAGACCAAGAATGAGCTCCTTCAACTCAAAATCTAAATGACCTACTAGGAGAATTTGGTGAATGATGCTGGGGCCGAATTTGTAGTTTTGAGGAAGAGACTAAGGGAAGTGGAGGATGACTTTCGAAGATTCCAAAAATTATTTGGCGAGAGCTTGGTGGCAAGGCAAGACCTCAAAGAGAAAGTAAATGACTTAAATCACTTCCTTGTAATGGTCGGAGCCGGTAACCCAAAGTCTGAGTAGGACTTCATTCCTATTCTCTTTTTTTTTTGATGTAATCAATCTTGAAGACCTTCATTTGTAATGCACTTGGTTTTAATGAAATGATACTTCTTTTGTCCATCCTTCATTGTCTTGCTTTGATTTAATGCTTATAGAATTCATTGTTTTTGCACCATGTCTTTGATGTTGGCATTGTTTTGAAATGGTACTCCTGATTCGATATCTTATAGGCATGTCCCCCTTATTTATAAATAAGGGTCCTCCAAACCTATTTTGCATTTAGCCTTTTTCCTAGTTTAGAAATTGGAGGCTTTTGTTTTCCTCATAGAGGTCTTTATCGACATTAGGACGAGGTCCTTCTCCTACTCCTAATGTGGTCAACCCCTTATTTAAGAACTAGAGGCCTTCAATCTCTTGTAAGAATCCTCACCCACCTTAGGATGAGGTTCACCTCTTGCTCCTGATGTGGGATAGCTTTTAGATTTATTAGGATGAGGTCCACCTCTTGTTCCTAACAAGATTGTCATGGCATAAAAAGATTGTCGAGAGGGCCTCTCCCCATTACCTCCTATTTAAGAACTAGAGGCCTTCAATCCCTCACAAGGGTCTTCATCCATGTCAGAATGAGATCCACCTTCTATTCTTGATGTGGGATGGCTTTTATCCTTGTTAGGATGAAGTCTACCTTCTATTTCTAACAAGATTACTAGGACACAAAAGGACCATTGAGAGGATCTCTCCCCATTACCTTCTATTTAAGAATCGAAAGCCTTCAATCCCTCATAAGGATCATCTCTCATATCAGGACAAGATCCACCTCCTGTTTCTAATGTGAGATGGCTTTTATCCTTATTAAGATGATGTCCAACTATTAGATATGTGTGCCCTAGAAGCCAGAATTGGCTGACACTTATAATACACTTCTAGGGGCAAAATTATAATTTTGACTATAAATAATAAAATAGATTATTTTCTATCATAAATGTGTATTTAGTGTCTGTGATACATTCCTTGAGTTAATGGTAATGATAATTCTTATTTTCAAGAGTTAAAAATTTAAGACAAGAATTTTTATTTTTAACTCATAAAATGCTCATGACCGTAGGAATATTATGAGGATGGTGATTGATCCAGAAGGTTGGTATACAATCACTTCTTCATAATAGATGAGTCTTGAGTCTATGGTGTAGAGACATCGGAGCGAGAGTATAGATACTCATTAGAGAATGAGGGCACTGAGCATGACCACCTCGAGAAGTCATAAGAAAGTCTATCTTCTCATCGATGACTGACTCGATGCTGCAGTGGTGTGTCTGATTCTTTGATCTGAGGTGCATCAGTAGTTCACTTTGAGGGTGTTATAGTTTCACTACACCATGACTCGATCTCCTAGCCATTCAGAATTTTGAGATGTATATTGGCTATAGCATGTTCATTGTAGGAATTAGATTACATCAAGAAGGAATCTATCTACCTCGATGGATGAGGAGCAGCCCTATGATAATCATGAGAATCAAGTCCATAAGCCCATGGCCATGGCAGAGTGAAATAATTGAAAGAGTTTCTATTAAGATTTTTACATCGGACTTGAATCGAATGATTAAATCATATGATAGAAATTAGGGTTTGATGAGTTCACCTTAACCCTAATCTGATCGAGGCTCAAGATAGAAGAACTTAATCACACAAGTAGCTACACCAAAAGATTTATTTTTAGTTTTGATGGATTGCCACCATATACTACTAGGTGTCACTGGTGGATTTTGGGAGCAATTAGAATGATTTAGATAATCGATCATTCTAGTTATCTGAATTAGAAGAGTTCTGATCCATCAAAAGAAGTTTCGATGATGTCGATGATAGAGATCATGACATATCCCATTACCATATAGAACTAAACCTAATTAGATCACATAAATAAGGATTTAGATCTATATATCATCAATTGGATTAATCCAGTTCAATTGATTTGAATTATGCTCAATTAGGTTCAAGAAAATCGTGCTAGCACACGATTGAGCCTAACATTCTCCTCCTACTATCATTAAAAGTTGTCTCAACTGAGCCAAATGTGTTTGTGCTCACTTAGGGACTTTTACTTGGTCTGACTAGAGCTTGTCCAGATTAGAAAAGAGTTATCTTAATTTATGAGAAAAATTTGAGGCAATACCTGCCATTTTTCATCACCTACTAATTCTTGTCTTTTGACTTTGGTCAAATGTTGACCTTTGATCCTTGGACATCTGCCCATGTGTCATGCACCTATCAGAAAGTAGATAGGGGCTTGTTCCATTGCTATATTTTGGAAAGGATGGGGTGCATGTATAAGGAGGCGTGCGCCCATGGATAGGGATGACTGGAGTCCCATACGGATGGGACTCAAGGTTGCTTCTTGGTTTCTACTTAGGTGCCCCATAACTATAGATTTTGACCAGTCTTAGGTGCCATCTAAGGATGAATTAGTGGGACTCTCATCTGATTGGATCAGGTGATGTCATCCCATCAATCAGATTTAGATTTGATTGTACGAAGCAACTTGATTCGCCGAGATGATGTGGCACTGCATGGCGCAGCAGGGTCTATATAAATCCTATCCGCACCCAACTTTCATAGAGTTCTCTCTTAGCCCATGCCCCAAGGCTACCCCTCTCCCTCCTCCATGCTATCTCCTAATTTTCTCTCTCCTCTCTATGCCCAAGGAAAGTTGGGCTTCAGTTTGGTGTGATCCAGGCAAGAAAAAGCAGACAAGAAAGAAAGAAGGTAGCACTGCTACAGAGATGACTATAGATCTTCGAAAGGAGTTTTGAAGATCCTCCAAATCAGATCCAAATCTAATTTTTGGAGAAGTGATAAAGAAGGAGAATATTTTTAAATCTAGTATGAGTGGATATCGATAGAGGCTAGGTGCTTGCGTGGCTAGATCCAGAACTTCAGACAATCAGCAGGATCATCAAAGGATAATTTGATTACCCAGCATCAAGGAATAAATTAAATCAGATTTAATTTATTTTTATTTTTATTTATTAAATCTATAAAATTAGATATAAAATATCTTAGATCTGATCTAGATATATAAAAATTTTTTTTGAAATATCTCTCTTGATCCGATCAAATATGAACGAACCTGATCCAAAAAATCAGAATTTCTTCTTCAAATGGTATCAGAGCCAGGTTCTCTAAATTATTTAGATCTAATTTTTATTTATTTTTGATTTAAAAATTAGATAATTTTAGATGTCACATGAGATGTGATTAGATCTAAAATCAAAAAAATTAAAATTAAATAATTTAGATCTAAGTTTTACGAGATGCATGACTAGTTATAAAATAGAATAGTTCTATACATAGTCTTGCATGATCATAATTTACTTTAATTAAATTATAATTTTAGATCTATTTATTTTTTATTTTTTGATGATTATAAATATTATAATAAAATTTAAAAAATATAAAATAAAATTATTTAATTTTTAGATCATATGAGATATGATGAATGCATGATTAGACTAGTTGTAGAATAGCTCTATATAATTATCTAGATTAGAATTTATTTTGATATGATCAATTTAAATCTAATTTTTTAGATAATTATGAGATAATTAAGATCTAAAAAATATGCATGATATGATACATGATATGTATGCAAAACATGTATAAAGTTAGATCAATTTTATATATGAGATGTATGATGTAGATCTAAATAGTTTTGTAGATTTATATTTCTAATTAAGGCATTTCCCTTGACCGTCCAGTCATAAGAACAAAGTAGGGTTTAAATGCCCTCTCCTTCCATTCGATGGGGTGTTCTTATGATGTGTAGGGGTGCTGCGCATTCATCCTTAATAAAAAATTAAGAACTTACTTTCTACAAAACCTAGATCCTGAGATCCTAGAATTTTATTTATATATTTTATTTGTGAACCCTGAACTTAATTAAGAATTAAGATTATGAAATATTAATTAGGTTCAAAATTGAGAATTTTAGATCTAAGACATATTCATAATATTGGGTTCGGACTTGGATAGCTCAATTAGGTTTAAGCGGTTGATCAAACCGAATCAAGAGTTGGTTAGATGGGATCAACAATGCTTAAATTGACTAGCCCAATATGATTAAGTCTGGATCAAGATCGAGTCATATGAGTGATTGATCAAGCTAAGACCTAATTAGGCTTAGTGGTTGGAGTCTAGATTGTAGGCTAATCCGATTGGTTCTGGCTCAACAATTTGGTGTCTAAGGTTAGTCTGGTAGATACGACCGACTGATTTTTAATTGGAAGCTACTTGACTCGAATACGTTCTTATAGAGATAATGGCATATCCCTTCCATCGATCTCACTTACCTGGCCATTTTTGTTGGCTCAATTTTGATCTATGGTGGTCAATAATCCGAGCTAACCTATGCCACTAGGTTAGTCATAATGGTTATGACTATGTCAAGTCTAGTCTAATAAGACCTAAATCAAATCTTTCTAAGAAAAGATTAAGTCTAAGGTCTTCCACCATTGTAGATGTGCGGGCCCTTTCTGGGGTTAATTATTCTCGGCTGGTTACAGTGGTTTAGTTACACCAAAAAAATGCAATCATGTCTATTAGGCATTGGATGCTATGGGCTGGAGGATGGATTGGGCTCAATATTTTGGATACGGTAAGAGACTCAATTCGAAATCCAATCTATGCAAATGATGGGTCTGACTTAACTAAGAAGTGGATCAATATTCTGGGCACGATGAGATTCATGAATTAGAGACTAAGTTTGGATGCACCATGGTTAGAGAATTATTGAACAAGAGTTGTTCACTCATTGGCTAACCCATCACCAATAAGTGTTAGGTGAGGTGATGAGTCAGTTGGTGGGACCGCACCACCCACTAAAAATCATTGATCATGGAGATTTTTGCATCTCTACAGAGGAAGTGTAGGAATCCAAGAAAATAGTAGAAGTTAATTTGTTTAAAAATTAAAATTTTAAATAAATTGATTAAATTTTAATTATAATATCTAACTAAAAACTTTAACTCTCTATAGAAAAATATCTGCATCCAACCCACTAGCACGAATCTTGGACACCCGCAGATTGATCGAACCCAATTACAAGGATTGGCTCCGAAACTTCAAAATCATTTTGGGTTCTGAGAAGCTAACTCATGTATTGGACTAGGACCCTCCCACCTTACCAGCTCGTCCATCCGCTGAATAGAGAGTGTCTCTTGAAAAGTGGATGGATGAAGATAACAAGGCCAGATATAACATGTTGGGCTCGGTGTTTGATGAACTTCAGCACCAACATGAAGATATCAGGACTGTCTGCCAAATGTTGGCTTACCTACAAGAGATGTTTGGTGAACAGAGTCGCACAGCCAAGTATCAAGTCACTAAACAACTATTCAAGGCTAAAATGCATGATGGACAGTCAGTCCAAGATCATTATCTGATGATGATCAAGGACTTGAAAGAGTTTGAGAAGCTCGGAGTGAGGTTGGACTTGGATCTACAGAATGATATAATTTTGTAATCCTTGACTGATGCATATGGGCAGTTCATCATGAACTATCATATGCATAAACTTCAAAATTTTCTGGCCGAACTTATGAACGTGCTGGTTACCATTGAGCTTTCTATGAAAGGTTCTAGAGGCTCAGTGCTTGCTATGGAACAGACTTCTTCCAAGAGAAAGTCTTTTGGAAAAAAGAAAAAGTCTGTGAAAAAGCAAAAGGTGGAAGAAAGAAAGAAGAAAAAGACAGAGTTGAAAAAGAAGGTCACTGACAAAGGAAAGTGTTTCCATTGCAATAATGATAGCCACTGGAAGCGAAACTGCCCTACTTACCTGGCCATCCTGAAGAATAAGAAGGTAGGTCCTTCTAGAGGTATGCTTGTTATTGAGTCTAACCTTATGGTTTCTTCTGCATCTAGTTGGGTGCTTGACTTTGGTTCTAGTGCTCATTTGTGCACTTTCATGCAGGATCTTGAGGACAGCAGGAGGTTGAGGGATGGTGAGATGATCCTATGCATCGAAAATGGAGCAAGAGTTGCTATCATGATCGTGGAAACATATCCTCTTCGACTACCATCTGATTTAAACTTAGTATTAAAAGACTGTTATTATGTGCCTGTTGCTAGCAGAAATTTGATTTCTACTATGTAATTAGTTTTCTTAAGGACCATTATAACATTTTTTATGAAAGAAATAAAATTACAAGTGGTTTCCTTATTAATGGTCTTTATTAGTTACATATTGATGTATCGATTTTTAACATCGAGCAAAATGTGAATACCATGAAACGACCTAGAGATAGTCCAAATGATAGGTATCTATGGCACCTAAGACTAGGTTATATAGCAGAAGATAGGGTTAACAAATTGGAGAAAATCGGACTATTGAGTTCATTGACTTTCGAGTCATATCCAATTTGGGAATCTTGTCTTCATGGCAAAATGACTAAGCTCCCTTTTGTGGGACATGGGGAAAGGGCTATGGATCTTCTTGTCCTAGTACATACTGATGTATGTGCCGACTAGAGGCAACTTTGTCTACTTCATAACTCTTATCGATGATTTATCTAGGTATGGATATGTGTATCTTATGAGACACAAGTTTGAAGCTTTTGAAAAGTTCAAGAAATTCAGACATGAAGTAGAAAAGCAAACTAAAAAACTCATTAAGGTTCTTCGATCAAATCGAAGAGGTGAATACCTTAGTTGGAAATTCCTAGACTATCTCAAGGAAAATGGCATAGTCTCTTAATGGACTCTACCTGGAACATCTCAACTCAATGGAATTGCAAATGGAGGAATCGGACTCTATTAGATACGGTTCGATCCATGATGAGCTTCACAGACCTTCCTAATTTTCTTTGGGGATACTGTTTGTTAATTATAATATACTTACTGAATAGGGTTCCTTCTAAAATGTTCCTATCATACTGTATGAGATATGACATGATAAGAAATCAAGTCTGAGTCATCTCAGAATTTGGGGTTGTCTAGCTCATGTCAAAAGACAACAAGCAGAAAAATTAGACTTTAGATCCTTTAGAGCTCAATTTATAGGATATCCTAAAGAGTTATTAGGATATTATTTCTACATTCCAAAAGATCACAATGTGATTGTGAGTCGATATGCTATCTTTCTTGAAAAATAATTTATTCAAGATAGCGGCATTGGAAAGCAGATCAAGCTCGATGAGAAAGTCTCATAAGAGCAATGAGCTAAGGACCAAATGGAACCAAATCAGATTAAGCCAATCCAATCACTGCTTCCTCCACCTCATAGATCGAAAAGAGTTTTCCATTCTCCTGAGAGGTACTTAGGTACTATTTTAGAGGAAATAGAGAAAATGTTCCTCATAGGTAATGGGGTTCATGGTGATGATCCCAAAACCTATAATGAGGTGATATTGAATATCGACTCTGAGAAATGGTTAGAAGCAATGAAGTTAGAAATTGACTTGATGCACTCAAACCAAATCTAGACCTTGGTAGATCCACCAGAAGGTATAGTACCTATTGGGTGTAAATGGATCTACAAGAGAAAGATTGGTGTAGATGGAAATGTAGAGACATTTAAAGCTAGTTTAGTGGCAAAAGGTTATAGTCAATGCGAAGGCACTGACTATCAGGATATCTTTTCGCCAGTAGCTATGCTAAAATCCATTTGCACATTGCTTACTATTGTAACCTATTTTGATTATGAAATATGGAAAATGAACATGAAAACGGCATTCTTAAATGGATATTTTGAGGAAGATATCTATATAGAACAACCGCTAGGTTTCACATCCAGCGATGATGATCATAAGGTATGCAAGCTGCAAAGGTCCATATATGGACTTAAGCAAGCATCTCAGAGCTGGAATACTTATTTTAATGATGTGATCAAAGTATTTGGTTTCATCAAGAATGAAGAGGAGCCATATGTCTTCAAAAAGATCAGTGGAAGCATTGTTGTCTTCCTTGTATTGTACGTGGATGACATCCTTTTTATTGGGAATGATATTCTCATGTTAACCATAGTTAAAATATGGTTATCCAAAGAATTCTCCATGAAAGACCTTGGAGAAGCATCCTTTATTCTGAGAATTAAGGTCTATAGAGATAGACTGGAGGATGCTAGGACTTTCACTGAAGATGTACATAGAGAAAGTGCTAAAGAAGTTTAGCATGAAAAACTCTAAGAGGGGTTTGGTACCCTTCAGACATGGCATTCATCTTTCGAAGAAGATGTGCCCTAGCACACTTGAGAAAATAGAATGCATGAGCAAGATCCCTTATGCTTCAGCAATAGGGAGTCTCATGTATGCCATGTTATGTACACGACCTGATATAGCCCATGCTGTGAGTGTCATGAGCAGATATCAGTTGAATTCGGATGAAGAACACTGGACTTCTGTGAAATGTATTCTTAAGTACTTGAGAAGAACTAAGGATATATTGTTGGTATTTGGTAATGGAGAACTCCAAGTCTAGGGGTATACAGACTCGAATTTTATGTTAGATGTAGATGATCAAAAGTCGACATCTGGAAGTCTGTTTGTGTGCAATGGTGGACCTGTCAGTTGAAAAAGTTCTAAGCAGACTGTGACAGTAGATTTCACCATGGAAGCAAAATATATTGCTGCGTCAGAAGCTGCAAAGGAGGCATTCTGGTAAAGAAGTTTGCCGCTGAGATTGGAGTGATGCCATCGAATGCCATTCCTCTGTACTGTGATAACAATGGCACCATAGCCCTTGCTAAGGAGTCGAGGTCTCACCAAAAATTCAAGCACATCGAGCGGCGATACCACCTCATCCACGATTACCTCGAGAAGGATTACGTCAAGGTCAAGAGAGTTGACTCTCCAGACAATACGGTGGATCCACTTACAAAGCCGTTGGGCCAGCAGAAGAATGAAGCCCATCTTGAGAAGATGGAACTTAGATTTGTAGCCAATTGGCTTTAGGTCAAGTGAAAGTTTGTTAGATATGTGTGCCCTAGAAGCCGGAAATTGGCTGACAGTTGTAATACACTTCCAGGGGCAAAATTATAATTTTAACTATAAATAATAAAATGGGTTATTTTCTATCACAAGTGTGTATTTATTATCTACGATACATCCCTTGAGTTAATGGTAATGATAATTCTTATTTTCAAGAGTTAAAAATTTAAGACAAGAATTTTCATTATTAACTCATAAAATACTCCTGATCGTAGGATCATCATGAGGATGGTGATTGATCTAGAAGGTTGGTGTACAATCGCTTCTTCATAGTAGATGAGTCTTGAGTCTACGGTGTAGAGATACCGGAGTGAGAGTATAGGTACTCGTTAGAGAATGAGGGCACTGAGCGTGACCACCTCGAGCAGTCATAAGAAAGTCTACCTTCTCATCGATGATTGACTCGATGCTACAGTGGTGTGTTTGGTTTTTTGACCTGAGGTGCATCAGTAGTTCACCTTGAGGGTGTTATAGTTTGACTACACCATGACTCGATCTCCTAGCCATTCGAAATCTTAAGGTGTATGTTGGCTATAGCATGTTCATTATAGGAATTGGATTGTACCAAGAAGGAATCTATCAACCTCGGTGGATGAAAAGCAGCCCTATGATAATCATGAGAATCAAGTCCATAAGCCCATGGCCATGGTAGAGTGAAATAATAGAAAGAGTTTTTATTAAGGTTTTCACATCGGACTTGAATCGAATGATTAAATCATATGATAGAAATTAGGGTTTGATGAGTTCACTTTAACCCTAATCTGATCGGGGCTCAAGATAGAAGAACTTAATCATAGAAGTAGCTACACCAAGAGGTTCGATTTTAGTTTTGATGGGTTGCCACCATATATTGCTAGGTGTCACTGGTTGATTTTGGGAGCAATTAGAATGATTTAGATGATCAATCATTCTAGTTGCTGAATCTGAAGAGTTCTGATCCATCGAAAGGAGTTTGATGTCGATAGAGATCATGACATATCCCATTGCCATATAGAACTGAATCTAATTGGGTCACATAAATAAGGATTTGGATCTGGATTTCATCAATTGAAATAATCTAGTTCAATTGATTTGAATTAAATTCAATTAGGTTCAAGAAAATCATGCTAGCACACAATTGAGCCTAACATTCTTCTTCTATTATCATTAAAAGTTATCTCGACTGAGCCAAATGTATTTGTGCTCACTTAGGTACCTTTACTTGGTCTGACTGGAGCTTGTCCAGGTTAGAAAATGATTGTCTTAATTTGTGAGATAAATTTGAGACAACACCTGCCATTTTCCATCACCTGCTAATTCTTGTCTTTTGACATTGATCAAATATTGACCTTTGACCCTTGGACATCTGCCCATGTGTCATGCACCTATTGGAGAGCAGATAGGAGCTTGTCCTCTTGCTAAATTTTAGAAAGGAGGGGGTGCACACCTAGGGAGGCGTGCACCCATGGATAGGGACGACTGGAGTCCCATACGGATGGGACTCCAGGTTGCTTCTTGGTTTCTATTTAGGTGGCCCATAACTATAGACTTTGACCAGTCTTAGGGGCCATCTAAGGATGAATTAGTGGGGCTCTCATCTGATTAGATCAGGTGATGTCATTCCACCAATCAGATTTAGATCTGATTGGTGCATTTGGGTCTATATAACCCTATCTATGCCCAACTTTCATAGAGTTCTCTCTTAGCCCATGCCCCAAGACTGTCCCTCTCCCTGCTCCATGCCATCTTTTGATCCTCTCTCTCCTCTCCATGCCCAAGAAAAGTTAGGTTTCAGTTTGGTGTGATCCAGGCAAGAAAAAGCAGATGAGAAAGGAAGAAGGCAGCACCGCTGTAGAGATGACTGTAGATCATCGAAAGGAGTTTTGAAGATCCTCCAAATTAGATCTAGATCTAATTTTTGGAGAAGTGATAAAGAAGGAGAAGATCTTCGGATCCAACCTGAGTGAATATCAGTAGATGCTAGACACTTGCATGGCTAGATCCAGAACCTTAGGCAATCAGTAGGATCATCAAAGGATAATCTGATTATCCAGCATCAAGGTATAAATTAAAGTAGATTTAATTTATTTTTATTTTTATTTCTTAGATTTATAAAATTAGATCTGAAACATCTTTGATCCGATCTAGATACATGAGAAAAATTTTTGAAATATCTTTCTTGATCCAATCAAATTTGAACGAACCTGATCCAGAAAATCAGGATTTTTCCTTCACCAACTTTTATTTCTAACAAGATTGCTGGGGTACAAAAGGGCCATTGAGAGGGCCTCTATCTATTATCTCCTATTTAAGAATCAGAGGCCTTCAATCCCTCGTAAGGATCTTCACCTATGTTAGGATGAGGTCCACCTCCCGTTCTTGATGTGGGATGGCTTTTATCCTTATTAGAATGAGGTCCACCTCTTATTCCTAATAAGATTGTCGAGACACAAAAGAAACATTGAGAAGGCCTCTCCCCATTATATTCTATTTAAGAATCGGAGGTCTTCAATCTCTCATAAGGATCTTCACTCATGTTAGAACGAGGTCCACCTTCTGCTCCTGATGCTGGATGGCTTTTATCCTTGTCAGGATGAAGTCCATCTCCTATTCTTAACAAGATTGCTAGAGTACAAATGGACCATTGAGAGGGCCTCTTTCCATTACCTCCTATTTAAGAACCGAAGGCCTTCACCCTTGTTAAGATAAGCTTAACCTCTTATTTAAGAACCAGAGGCCTTCACTCTTATTAAGATGAGATTAATCTCTTATTTAAAAACCAGAGGCCTTTATATACGGCTTTATTTATGAATGAAACTTGGCTTGGTTATTTACTATTACAACTCAATTTGCATAAGAAACGAGAATGTTAAGAATAAAATTTTTTTATTGGAGTTTGGTTATTGATAGTATATTCATAGATTTTCAGCATTCTAAGATCGAGGTTGTGCAGCACCTCCAAGCTCCTTTAAGTAATACATTTCTGGTCGGAGAACTTTCTTGACTTCATAAGAACCTTCTCAGTTTAAAGCTAGTTTGCCTTGATTTTGTGGCTTAGAAATCTCCGCTCATCATGGCACCAGATCTCCGACTTTGAATGTTTTGCTTCTGACTTTGGAATTATAATATCGAGCCACTTTTTATATGTAAGCCGCTATCTGAATTTGGACTTTCTTTCACTTTTCTTCTAGTAGATCAAGATTTATCTTGAGATCCTGTGAATTATTTTGTTCATCAAGACTTTCAACTCATGCTGAAGGAAGTCTAAGTTCAACTAGAATGATGACTTCAGTTCTAAAAGCTTGGGCAAATGGGGTCTCTCTATTTGGCAACCTCTAAGTGGTTCTATAAGCCTAGAGCACATGATAAAGTTTATCCCTCCATGTTCACTTCATTCCTTCAAGTCTTATTTATATCCCCTGCAACAGCATCCTGTTGGTTACCTCTGCTTCACCATTCGCTTGAGGATGGGCCATAGATGTGAAATGATGGGAGATATTCAAATCCTCACAAAATTTTGCAAACATTGCCCCTACGAATTAGCGCCTGTTGTCGGTGATTAGGATCTATGGTAGGCCGAATCTAGACTATTAAATTTTAGATGAAGTCTTACACTTTAGCTTTAGCGATCTTTGCCAGGGGTTTGACCTCGACCTACTTAGTAGCATAGTCCACTACCATTAGGAGCAATTTTTGTTATCTAGGTATTATGGAAACAATCCAAGTATATCCATTCCCAACTATGCAATGACTATAGAGCTCTTAAGGATGTGAGCTGAGAAGCTGGCTATCTTTGAATATTAGTGTTCCTTTGACATTGATCATATTTCTTTACATAATCAACTACATCCTGTTGCATGGTTGGCCAATAAAATCCTTGCTGGAGTAGCTTATACAATAATGATCTACCTCTAAGGTGATTTTCATATACTCCTTCATGAACTTTTCTCAGGGTATAATCAGCTTCAGATGGTTGGAGGAATTTAAGAAGTGGCAAAGAGTAGGACCTCTTATTTAGCTTGTTTTCATATAAGACATAGCGGAAGGCCTGATTTCTTAGTTTTCGAGCTTTTTTAGGGTCTCTAGAAAGAATGCCATCTTTAAGATATAGGATCAATGGATTAATCCAACTGAGCTTGTGGTCGATTTGCATTATTGCCTGGAATTCCTCCAAACTTGGGTGCTGAAGGACTTCAAAGAAAACCTCCTTTGGCAACTCATTCGAGGCCAGTGTAGCCAATTTAGACAAGAGGTCGGCTCTTGAGTTTTCTGCTCTGAAAATTTACTGAATGTCAAAGCTGCTAAAGGTTGAGTTAAACTTTTCACTTTGCTCAAATATTTTCTTATACTTTCTTTTCAGGCATCATAAATACCATTGACATGCCTACCACCAATTATGAGTTGCTAAAGACCTTCACATGATCTGTCCCTAACTCTTTAGCTATTCTTAATCTTATGATGAGAGCTTCATATTCTAATCCATTGGAAGTAGCAAAAAATTCAAAGCACAGTACATATTCTGCAATGACTCCTTCTAGATTAATAAGAATCAAGCCTGCAGCTGCTCCAAATGCATTGGATGAACCATCAACATACAAAGTCCAGAAATCCTCAGGGAGGTCTGCTTTCTTTTTAGAGTAGCTCAGCTGCAAATTGGGAGTGCAGACTTCTTACTATTCAAGTTCAGTCAGTTTTGGGATGGTACATTCTACCATAAAATTGATCATTATTTGAGCTTTAATTGACGGTTGATGTTGAAACTTAATATCAAATTCAGTGAGATCAATCATCCACTTTGCTATTCTCTCGAAAGTATCTAGCTGGTGAAGAACTATCTTTATTGGTTGGTTGGTGAAGATTATTATTGTATGATTCTAAAAATAGGATCAGAGTTTTTTAGCTGTAATCAACAAAGTATAGGTCAGCTTTTCTAATTTAGTATATCTTATTTCCGCATCCCTCAAGACTCGACTTATGTAGTAGATTAGCTTTTAAACTTTTGCCTCCTCTCTGATTAAGATAGCTCCAATGGCTGCGAGAGACACTACTAGGTATAGAAATAACTCTTCGTCAAGTCCAGGCTTGGCAAGGATAGGAGGTGAGCTGAGATAGTTTTTTAGTTCTTCGAAGGCTTGTTGACTTCAGTAGTCCAACAAAAGTTCTTTGGTTGTTTGACGACTTGGAATAAGAGGATGCAACATTCAGCCAACCTTGAAATGAAATGAATCAAAATGGTGATCTTTTCTATCAGGCACTAAACTTCTTTTATAGTCTTAGAAATAGTCATCTCTTGAATGGCCTTAATCTTCTCTGGGTTTGTCTTGATGCCGCACCTTGACACCATGAATCCTATAAATTTTTTTGAAGTCACTCTGAAAGCACATTTGATTGGGTTTAGCTTTATTTTATATTTTTAGAGGGTGTTGAATGTCTCTTCCAGGTCTGTAATATAATTTATTGAAGATCGGTTTTTGATAAACATATCATCTATGTAGATCTCCATATTTCAATCGATCTACTCTTTAAAGATCTTATTCACTAGGCACTGGTTGGTTGCACCTATATTTTTGAGTCCAAAAGGCATAATCTTGTAACAATAAAGACCTCGGTTAGTAATAAAAATAGTTTTCTCCTCATCCTCAGGTGCCATCTAAACTTGGTTATCATCAGAGAAAGCATCCATGAAAGTGAGGAGCTAATGGTCCGAGATGGCATCCACCATTTGATCAATTCTGGGCAGAGGATAGTTATCCTATAGGCATGCTTTATTTAGGTCAATGAAATTTATGCACATTGCCTTATTGATGAGAACCACATTTGCAATCCAATCTGGATATGATACCTTTTGAATGAACTTGGCTTTAAGGAGCTTATCTACCTCATTCACTATCGCCTTCTGTCACTCTAGTGCAAAGTTGCAATTTTTTTGCTTCATTGGTTGGTGCTTGTGATCTATAGCCAGGCAGTGTTCCATCATCTCTGCATCAATCCCAGGCATATCTACGAAAACCCAAGCAAAGACATCAGCATTCTTCTGCAAGAAAGTTATGAGTTGTCTTTTAACTTCTTATTGTAAATTGGAGCCAATCTAAATAGTGTGGTCCTCATTTTCATCATTCAAAGAGACTACAATAAGATCCTCGATAGGATTACCTCGTTCTTCAGTCAAGTCATTGCAGGCATCAATGCCATCCATAGGATAGAGTTTTGGTTGCCTTCCTCCTTGCAAAGCAATTATGTAGCAATGACGTGCCGAGGCCTGATCTCTCTAACTCCATACTTTATTGAAAACTTCATCTTCAAATAGTAGGTTGATATCACAACTCAGAGTGCTTTCAAGCCAGGTCAGCCAAGAATTGCATTATAGGCAAAAGAAGCCTTTATCACTAGAAAATCAACCTGAGCTTTGGACTTCTTTGGGTATCGACCTACCATAACTGGTAAAGTAATTATTTCTTCAACTGGTACAACATCACCAATGAACCCCACTAATAGAAATCTTATTATCTCATATAGTTATCAAATATAGACATTTTAGAGAAAGCATCATAAAATAAGACATCAGCAGAGCTTTCATTATCAATCAAAATATGACGTACATCATAATTGATAATATTTAAAGTGACTACAACCGCATCGTTATGCAAAAATTGGATCCCCTGTGCACCTTCTTCAATGAAAGCAATGGGTTTCTTAGCCTCTTTTTTTGCTAACCCCATCGATCCGCTAACTTCTCCTTATTGATGTCCCCTAGTGATAGCATTGATGATCTCAAGTGGGGGCTGATCTTCTTGTGGTTCATCCCTTCAAGGTGGTTATGGCTGTGATAGGGCTCTTGGCCGATCTTTCCTCCTTTCAAGTCGATGTCATAGGAATCGATCTAGTCGACCTCATTTGATCAGCTTCTTAATTTCATCTAGAAGCAGGATGCATTCCTCAATATTATGACTGTGGTCATGATTGTATAAATAATTCTTATTTGGATTGCACTTGCTTGGATGAGACTGCATTTTTTCTATCCTTGGGAGTTATTCCTTAATTTTCATCAGCACTTGGGTCTTTAGAGCTTTCAGGAGAGAGTGGTTATGGAATCTTCTAAAAGGGAAGCTTCGTCGCATCCTCTAATCTGAACTTCTTGGTCGATAAGCTCAAGGTGGAGTTTGGACCCATCTGCATTTAGGAAGGGTCCTAGAACATGACCGAACTTTACTCGACTTCTCCTCTAGTTTGTGTTTGCTAGATTCTCCTGCCTGCCACTCTCTGGCAACCTCATCATCCCAAAGCTTAAAAGCTTTCTCAGCTCGGGCATAAAGCTCTCAACCTGAGCTAGCATGTTGGTGAAATTTTGGGGATTCTTCTTCTCAAGAAAGAAGAGAAGATCATTCTTTACAAGGCTACCCTAAACGAACCAGATTTAGAATTTCAGGGCTAGATCTTGAAACTTTTTTAAGATCAAGCAGCGAAAGACTGTAATAAATTAAAATTTATTTATAAAATTAGAGAAGAACCTAGATCTAATATCTTATTACATGATTATGGTATAACATTGAATTAAAAATTAAAAATATAAGAAAGAAAAATAGATGTTGATCGCATCAACATAGATCTACACTAGATCTATTGTAGGTACGTAATAGAGGATCAGATCTATATTATCTATGCAAGTTAGATGTTCTAACTTACTAATCTAGGCTTGAGGATGAAGCTCTAAGCCGCACACATGTCCGACCTCTAAGAGATGTGCACACAAGTTCATGAATTCTGATCAGAAGTTGGATCTTCAAAAATCAGCACAGTACTAGCACGAGTTCATGAATTCCGATCAGAAGTTGGATCTTCAAAAATCAGCACAGTACTATGCTAGTACTGTGCTGATCCTTCTTCGATGATCAATCCAGTGCTTTCTTCTTCGAGATTTAGACTCTCCAAAGATCAGAAGGAAGAGAAGAGACTTTATATTTGAGACACTCCTAAAAATAAATCTCAAAGATGGAGAAAAAGGGATGAATAGAAGAAACCCTAGAAGAAGATTCTCTTCTTCTTCATTCTTCTCACACCTAGATACCTAGATTGGTATCTATGATAAACCAACACCCAAGAAGCTTTTCTCTTTGATTTTCACACACCCAAAACCTCTCTCAATGGTCTAGAGTCTACAAAAAAATAATCCAAAATTTATTTTAAATAATAAGATATGGAGGAGTCTTACTTAGGTCAAATACCTAGATAAGATAGATCCAATTAAGGCAATAAGTTGGGGTGCCCAACACTTGGGCACCCCCTCCTCTCTTTTTGGCATGGACTATGAGGATTTATGGTGCTCCCAAGCCTTGCGAGGCCATAAGAGCAGCCAGGGTGTTGGCTCTGGAAGACTAGGATGGGTGTGAGTCCTAGGGCTAGGATAGGAGTTATCCTAGGTGAAAGTGGTGTGTAGCCCTACACGGACTCCAGGTTTAGGTGTAAGGACCTTGAGGGGCTTGGTAGGTGCTTTGGAGACCTGGGACATTAGGTGGAATAAAGAATCTAAGCCAAGGAAAAGAATCAGCCAAAATAATGGGTTGACACACGGGCGAGTTGGCTTGGTTATGCAGTCGGGCCAGCTCAGGCTGAGATCGAGCTGGCTTGGGGTGCAATCGAGCCTACAGTCTTAGGCAGACAAAAGATAGAATTTGGATGAGATACAATCGAGCCAGCTTGGATTTTGAGAAAGCCAGCTCAATAGTGATGAATAGAACTAGATAGGATTTTCTGTTTGGTCTTGGATTGGGATTAATCCAAGGGTTCATAAGGCCTAGTTCAATAAGGTCTTAAGGAGGCTAACTCATGTATAGGTTGGAACTAGATCTAGGAGATGAGAGTATATGAGACATATGTACATGGCTTGGTGAGTGCTTTCACATATTGGGTTAGCCAGAAAAATTTTTGGTCGGGCCTAATAGCTATGTATAAATACATACGTTGTATTAGAATTTCATTATGCATTGAAATACATATCTTTTCTTCCTCAATCTCTCTTCTCTCTTCTCTCTAGAGTGGTCGCCCAAAGGGGGCACCTTCCTCAAGCCCAAGGAGGGAGGTGCTCCATCACATATCCAGGTTGGTGGATCAGTGATTTGCTGCCATGAGAATGTCAAAGGTCTTCTTAGGTCCATACTAAAGATCGGGAGTTTTCACTATAATTGGTATCAAAGTGGTACCGATTGTTTCAAAAATTTGGTATCAGAGTGTGAAGGAGAAGAAGAAGTCATATAGGAAGAAATCAAAAATCTGCACACCTATTTCACTGCATGTCTCAGATCTACCTGTATTATTACTGTGGTTTGGCCAACTGAAAGTAGCGGGTTGAAGGTGGAGATTAAGAGGATTAACAGGAAGAGTTTTTCTTAGGATGGAAGGTTTGGGTGCATGATTTTTTGTTCGATCTTGGATGGAGAGACTGGGATGTATGATGGGTGACAAGATTCTCTAGGAAGATGAGCAGTGTGGGGCTGTTTGGCGGATGAAGAGAGATTTTTCAAGGGATAATGTTCGAGGAAAGGTTGAAGAAGTGACTATACATCCTTCAGTTGCAGGAAGGTAGAAGAAGTAGTCGGAGATGCATTCAGTAGTTCAACCAGAGCATGAATTTGCAAAGACTTAGGGGTGATGGAGATGGATGATCCATGGAGGTCCAGCAGATTAGGATTGGATGGCTATAGAGCGGTGTAGAGACGAGGCAGGGAGCACTGGAGTACTACAGTAGTGCTTCCCTAGAGGCATAGAGACTGAGAGAGGCTTGGTGGTGCAGCAGTCGAGGGATGTATCTCAACAAAGAGTGTCAGAGGTATATTAGGAAGATCGAAAATAGGTCTTAGGGAGAGCCAAGGTATCTCAGGAAGCGCTAGGGGCATCTAGCAATTGGGAGTATCATGGATCAAGTATCTTTTGTAGGGGCACCAGGGAGAGTCATAGTTCTAGTAGAGGATGTTCCTCCGAGCGCAACTGAAGTAATGGTTGGTGCTGGAGCGGAAGAGAAAAAGTGCAAGGATGAAATTTTCTAGGGTTCAATCACTGAAGAAGAAGAGTTGGATGAGCTCTTGAGTTTTGGAGGTGCCCGTGGATTGTGGAGATATCTGAGACAGCTTCAAAGCGAGTTCATAGAGTGCGGAGAGTCCGAAGGGACAGCGATGGTGTTCAAGATGCAGTAGTAGGTCCAGTAGTGCAGTGTTGGATGGTTGGCCTCGAGTGACTTGGTTACAGAGTTAGGATTTTCTATGGCATCAGGTGGACATCAATTTCAGGTGGAGCACCCAGCAGAGGTAGCTTTATTGATGGAGATGTGACATGAATTTAGAGCAAAGGAGTGCAGGAGGACTAATATCCTAGCACCAACATTGGAGATTCATAGTTTCAGTTGGAGCAGCATGTGCGGGAAAGATTGGTGAAGTTTTGAGGAGATCGTGTTAGGATATGCAGTGAGTGCCAGTACAGGAATGTTAGGAGATCTCAAGAAAAGTCTAGGATAATTGATACAGTTGCCAAGTAGAAGGGTTCCTAAAATTCCAGGATGGTGCAAGCCAAGGTCTTCTGCAATGGAGGTGGTCATCTTAAAGGCCTTAAGGGTGCACAACAGCTGAAGAGGATTGGTGGAGGCGATGTTTGCACAAGAGGCTGTCAGGATGCGCAGCGATAGTGGAATTATGCAAGAGAGTATTGCTAGGAGTTTGCCAAGACTTGTGAGTACTAAGATGGATATTGTGAGGATTTATGGTGCTTTCGAGCCTTGAAAGGCCATAGAAGGAGCCAGGGTGTTGGCTTCGAAAGACTAGGATGGGTATGAGTTCTAGGGTTAGGATAGGAGTTGTCCTAGGTGAAGATGGTGTGTAGCCCTACATAGACTCGAGTTTCAGGTTTGAGGACTTTGAGGGGCTTAGTAGGTGCTTCAGAGACCTGGGACATAAGGTAGAGTAAAGAATCAAAGCCAAGGAAAAGAATCAGCCAAGATAAGGGGGTGACACACAAGCGAGTTGGCTTGGATACATAGTTGAGGTAGCTCGGACTGAGATCAAGCCGGCTCGAGATACAGCCGAGCCAGCTATCTCAGGCAGATAGAAGATAGAGTTCGAGCAAGACATAGTCGAGCCAGCTTTACTTCTGAGAGAGCTAGACATGATTTTCTATTTGGTCTTAGATTGGGTTAGCCAAGGAAGTTTTTGGTCGGGTCTAATAGCTATGTATAAATACATAGGTTATATTAGGATTTCATTATGTATTGGAATACAAATCTTTTCTTTCTCAATCTCTCTTCTCTTTTCTCTCTAGAGTGGCCGTCCAAAGGGGGGCACCTTCCTCAAGCCCAAGGAGGGAGGCACCCCATCACATATCCAGATTGGTGCATCGATAATCTACTGCCATAGAGAACGTCAAAGATCTTCTCAGATCTATGCTAAAGATCAGGGGTTTCCATTGCAATTGGTATCAAAGCGGTATTGATTATGCCAACATGGACTAGCAATAAAGGGCACACAAAAGATGCCTTTCTCATCGAAGAAAATAGGAGTGAAAATAGGGAGAGGGTGCGGCAAGATAAGGGAGGAGTTTTGGTTTCTCAAAACTCTATCCCATAGAATTTGAAACCAAAACAAAATATCTCCTTTGACTTGGTCCAAAACAAATAGCCAAATAAGAAAGAGAGAGGAAGAGAGGGTGTGCGAAAACATCAGGGAGAGGGGGATTCAATGCACAAAATTAAGGAAAAGAGGGCATGGGGGCGTTGGGGCTAAGGTGGTGCAAGGAGTGAAGTCATAGTCATACTAGGACTTTCAATTTGACTTGGTCAAACAAAGTCTTTAAACCAAATTAAATCAAAAAAAAATCAATCTAATTAATATAGGTCTTAACCCAATTAAGAATCTAATTAAATTAGATTTAATTTTTTAATCAAATTAAAAAATTGAGTTGACCTAAGTCCTAGTGAACTAGGACTAGTTCTTTCTTGAACTTGGCTTATCCAATAAATCAATTGAACTTAATTCAATTAAGACCAAATCAAATCTAATTAAATTATATTTAGTTAAACTTAATCTCAGCCCACTGGCTTAATCAAATTAAGCCAATTAGCAATCTAATTGCTAATCTATCCTCCTACAATACTTGTACTAGGTTAAACATCAATCGTATTGATCATTTAACCCTAGAATGATTCTTAATCATTGATCAACCATCCGATCAAAGCATGAACTCTAATGTGTGTGATCTCATAGGTTTGAACTTAAGTCAATAGCATAGAAAAAAAATTTTATACCAATAAAAATGATCATCTATCAATGGTATCCGATGGTCGGATTGATCGAATGTGTAGAACAACATCCTTAGAATCCATATGGATATAGCTTTCATATAATTCATCCCCTTGATCAAAATGCTCATAGGACACCTCAGAGTTCAACTATCAACTCTAATTAGGCTGTCCACAAAGGATTTTAAAATACCAAATTCATCTCATGGATTATCCTAGCCAAGATTTTGCTATATTGAAATATAGTGATACATTCTTCTCCAACTCTTGGATTGGTCAATCTCATCTTGATCACACACAGATTTTGTAAGTACTTGATTATGCCCAGAAGCCTTTCATTATTGAATTAAAAATTTAGTTAGTCTGGTACTAAAGCATAGTGAGTTGCTTGTATGCCATTGAGGTGATCTCAGGTCTAAGGGATACTTATACCTATATCTCATCAGAGGCATTCTCGACAGCAGAATGCTCTAGAGTTGATCATGTTCAATGATGATATATCCTTATATCTTACTTGTATGCCATACCAGTGACTCTACACTTCTTGGTTAAGAGGACAACCAACCTGTTGCCCAGAGGTAGCAACCCAAGTGTTAGATATGTGTGCCCTAAAAGCCAGAATTGGCTGACACTTGTAATACACTTCTAGGGGCAAAGTTGTAATTTTGATTATAAATAATAAAATGGATTATTTTCTATCACATATGTGTATTTAGTATCTATGATACATTCTTTGAGTTAATGGTAATGATAATTCTTATTTTCAAGAGTTAAAAATTTAAGACAAGAATTATCATTATTAACTCATAAAATGCTCCTGACTGTAGGATCATCTTGAGGATGGTGATTGCTTCGGAAGATTAGTGTACAATCACTTCTTTATAGTAGATGAGTCTTGAGTCTATGGTGTGGAGACACTAGAGTGAGAGTACAGATATTCATTAGAGAACGAGGGCACTAAGCGTGACCACCTCGAGTAGTCATAAGGAAGTCTACCTTCTCGTCGATGACTGACTCGAAGCTGCAGTGGTGTGTCTGGTTCTTTAATCTGAGGTGCATCGATAGTTCACCTTGAGGGTGTTATAGTTTGACTACCCCATGACTCGATCTCCAAGCCATTCGAAATCTTGAGGTGTATGTTGGCTATAACATGTTCATTCTAGGAATTAATTGCACCAAGAGAAAATCTATCTACCTCGGTAGAAGAGGAGCACCCCTATGATGATCATAAGAATCAAGTCCATAAGCCCATGGCTATGATAGAGTGTGAAATAATAGAAAGAGTTTTTATTAAGATTTTCACATCGAACTTGAATCGAATGATTAAATCATATGATAGAAATTAGGGTTTGACGAGTTCACCTTAACCCTAATCTAATCGGAGCTCAAGATAGAAGAACTTAATCACACAAGTAGCTGCACCGAGAGGTTCATTTTTAATTTTGATGGGTTGCTACCATATATTGTTAGGTGTCACTGGTGGATTTTGGGAGCAATTAGAATGATTTAGATGATCGATCATTCCAGTTGTCTGAATCAGAAGAGTTCTGATCCATCGAAAGGAGTTTTGATGATGTCGGTGATGGAGATCATGACATATCCCATTACCATATAGAACTAAACCTAATTGGGTCACACAAATAAGGGTTTGGATCTGGATATCATCAATTAGACTAATCTAGTTCAATTGATTTGAATTAGATTCAATTAGGTTCAAGAAAATCGTGCTAGCACGTGAATGAACCTAACGTTCTCCTTTTTCTATCATTAAAAGTTCTCGACTGAGCCAAATATGTTTGTGCTCACTCAGATACCTTTACTTGGTTTGACTAGAGCTTGTTCAGGTTTGGAAAGGTTGTCTTAATTTATGAGATAAATTTGAGACAACACTTGCTATTTTTCATCACCTGCTAATTCTTGTCCTTTGAATTTGGTTAAACATTGACGTTTGACCCTTGGACATCTTCCCATATGTCATGCACCCATAGGAGAGACTTATTGACCAAGTCCACCTACCATTTGGTAGGTAGATGGAGGGCGCACGCCTAGGATGGCATGCACCCCATGTGGATAAACACTGGAGTCCCATACGGATGGGACTCCAGGTTGCTTGATGGACTCAACCTAGGTGGCACCAAAGATTCTTCTTTGACTAGTCTTGGTGCCATCTAAGGTGGTTTGAGAGGGTCTCTAATCTGATTAGATCAGGTGATGTCATCCCAACAATCAGATTTAGATATGGTTGCATAAAAGGCTGTGATTGGCCAGGATGATTTGGCACTGCATGGCGCAAACAGGGTCTATATAAACCCTATTTGCGCCAACTTTGAGAGAGCTAGTCTTTTGTCAATGCCACAACCTCTCTTCTTCTCATTCTCCATGCCATCTACTGGTCTTCTTTCTCCTCTCCATGCCCAAAAGTAGTTGGTCATGAGTTTGGTACGATTCAGGCAATCTAAAGGAGACAGGAAAACAAGAAGGCAGCCTTGCTACAAGAGACATCGACACATCTTCAAAAGGAGTTTTGAAGATCTTTAAAATTAGATTTAGATCTAATTTTTGGAGAAAAGAAAGAGAAAGAGAAGATCTCCAGATCTTGCCTCAGTGGATACCAGTAGAAGCCAAGCAATTGCGTGGCTACTTCCAAAACCTTAAGAAAGCAATAGGATCATCATAGGGTAATCAGATTACCCAAACAAGGTAGCATTAATTTAGATTTAATTTAATTTAATTTTTTTATTCATCAAATCCTAAAATTAGATCTAAAAAGTATAAGATCTGATTTGGACTTAAGAAAAAAATTTTAAAATATGCCTCTCGATCCAATCAAATTTTAACGAACCTGATTCGAAAAATCTGATTTTTCCTTCAATTGGTATCAGAGCTAGGTTGCATAAAATTTATTTAGATATGATTTAATCTAATAATAATAATTTTAGATATCACATGATATGTGATTAGATCTAAAATTAAAAAATTAAAAAATTAAAATTAGTTAATCTAGATCTAAAATGTATGAGATACATAACTAGACTAGGAATAGAATTGTTCTATGTGTAGTCTAGTATAATCATAATTTTTATTTGATTAATTATAATTTTAAGATCTATTTATTTACTATTTTTTGATCTTATAAATATTATAATCAAATCTAAAAATAGAAAATAAATTAAATTTAATTTGTTCATATGAGATATGATAGTTGCATGTTTAGACTAGTTGTAAAATAGTTCTATAAAAGGTCTGGATTAAATTTTATTTGATGTGATCAAATTTAAATTTAATTTTTTAGATGATTATGAGATTATTTAGATTTGAAAAATATGTATGATATGATGCATGAGATATATGCAAAATATGTTTTAATTAGATCAATTTTTTATATGAGATATATGCTTAGATCTAATTAGTTTTGTAGATTAGTTGTATTTCTGATTAAGGTATTTTCCTTGGCCGTTCGGTCATAAGAGCAAAGTAGGATTTAAAGACCCTCTCCTCCCATTCGATGGGATGTTCTTATGATGTGTAGGGGTGCTGCATGTTCGTCCTTAATCAAAAATTAAAAATTTATTTTCTACAAAACTCTAGATCCTGAAATCCTAGGATCTTATTTACATGTTTTATTTATGAACCCTAAACTTAATTAAGAATTAAATTATAAAATATATTAGATCTAAAATTAAGAATTTTTAGATCTAAGACATATTCATAATATTAGGTTCGGGCTTGGGTAGCTCAATTAGGTCTAAGCGGTTGGTCAAACCGAATCAAGAGTTGGTTAGATGAAATCAATAGTGCTTAAATTGACCAGCCTAATATGATTAAGTCTAGGTCAAGATCGAGTCACGTGAGTGATCGATCAAGCTAAGACCTAATTAGGCGCAATAGTTAGAGTCTGGATTGTAGACTAACCCGATTGATTTTGGCACAATAATTTGGTATCTACGGTAAGTCCGATAGATATGATCGACTGATTTTTAATTGGAAGCTACTCGACTCAAATGTGTTCTTATCAAGTTAATGTCATATCCCTTCCACCGGTCTCACTTACCTGGCCATATTTGTTGGCTCAGCTCTGATTTGAGGTGGTCAATAATCCGAGCTAATCCATGCTACTAGGTTAGTCATAATGGTTATGACTATGTCAAGTCTAGTTTAACGAGACCTAAATCAAATATTTATAAGAAAAGATTATGTCTAAGATCTTCCATCATTGTAGATGTGCGGATTCTTTCCAGAGTTGATTGTTCTCGACTGGTTATAGTGGCTCCGTTGCACCAAAAAGATGCAACCCTGTCTATTAGGCATTGGATGCTATGGGCTGGAGGATGGATTGGGCTCAATATTTTGAATACGGTGAGAGATTCAATTAGAAATCCAATCCATACAAATGGTGGGTCTGACTTAACTAAGAAGTGGATCAATATTCTGGACATGAGATTCGTGAATTATAGACCAAGTTAGGGTGCACCATGATTAGAGAATTATTGAACCAGAGTTGTTCACTCATCGGCTAATCCATCACCAATAACTGTTAGGTGAGGTGATGAGTAAGTCGATGGGACTGCACCATCCACTAAAAATCATTAATTGTGGAGATTTTTGCCTCTCTACAGAGAAAGTGTAGGGATCCGAGAAAATAGTGAAAACTAATTTATTTAAAAAATAAAATTTCTTAACAAATATCTTAAGTCTTAATTACAATATCTAACTAGAAACTTTGACTCTCTACAAAAAAATATCTGCATCCAACCCATTAGCATGAATCCTAGACACCCATAGATTGACTAAATCAAATTACAAGAATTGGCTCTAGAACTTCAAAATCATTTTGGGTTTTGAGAAGTTAACTCGTGTATTGGATCAGGACCCTCCCACCTTACCAGCTCGTCCATCCGCTGAGCAGAGAGCGTCTCTAGATAAATGGATGGTGAAGATAACAAGACTAGATACTACATATTAGGCTCGATGTCTGATGAACTTTAGCAACAATATGAAGATATCAGGACTGCTTGCCAAATGTTATCTCACCCATAAGAAATATTTGGTGAACAAAGTCGCACAGCAAGTATCAAGTCACTAAATGACTTTTCAAGGCTAAGATGCATGATGGACAGTCAGTCCAAGATCGTTGTCTGATGATGATCAAGAATTTGGAAGAGCTTGAGAAGCTCAGAGTGAGGTTGGACTTGGATCTACAGAATGATATAATTCTGCAATCCTTGACTGATGCATATGGATAGTTCATCATGAACTTCCATATGCATAAACTTCAAAATTTCTTGGTTGAACTTATGAACATGCTAGTTATCGCTGAGCTTGTCATGAAAGATTCTAAAGGCTCAGTACTTGCTATGGAATGGATTTCTTCTAAGAGAAAATCTTTTGGAAAGAAGAAGAAGTCTGCGAAAAAGCAAAAGATGGAAAGAGGACAGAAAAAAAAGGTAGAGCTGAAAAGGGCCACTGATAAAGGATAGTATTTTCATTGCAACAATAACGGCCACTAGAAGCGAAACTGCCCTACTTACCTGGCCACCCTAAAGAAGGAGGCAGGTCCTTCTGGAGGTATGCTCGTTATTGATTCTAACCTTATGATTTCTTTTGCATCCAGTTAGATGCTTGACTCTGATTTTAGTGCTCGCTTGTGCACTTCTATGTAGGATCTTGAGGATAGCAGAAGGTTGAGGGACGGTGAGATTATCCTACATGTTGAAAATGGAGAAAGAGTTGCTATCATAGCCATGAAAACATACCCTCTTCAACTACCATCTGGTTTAGACTTAGTGTTAAAAGACTGTTATTATGTGTCTGCAGCAAGCAGGAATTTGATTTCTATTTCCTGCCTTACATTAGAAGGCTATGTAATTAGTTTTCTTAAGGACCATTATAATATTCTTTATAAAAAAAATAAAATTGCAAGTGGTTTCTTTATTAACATTCTTTATCAGTTACATATTGATGTATCTATTTTTAATATCGAGCAAAATGTGAATACCATGGAACAACCTAGGGATAGTCCAAACGATAGTTATCTATGGCACCTAAGACTAGGTCATATAGCAGAAGATAGGGATAACAAATTGAAGAAAATTGAGCTATTGAGTCCATTGACTTTCGAGTCATATTCAATTTATGAACCTTGTCTTCATGGCAAAATGACTAAACTCCCTTTTGTAGGACATAGGGGAAGGGCCACGGATCTTCTTGTCCTAGTATATACTGATGTGTGCGGTCCATTTGATGTGCCGGCAAGAGGCAACTTTATCTACTTCATAATCTTTATTGATGATTTGTCTAGGTATGGGTATGTGTATCTTATGAGACACAAGTCTGAAGCTTTTGAAAAGTTCAAAAAATTCAGACATGAAGTAGAAAAGCAAATTAGAAAATCTATTAAGGTTCTTCGATCAGATCGAGGAGGTGAATACCTTAGTCAAAAATTTCTGAACTATCTCAAGGAAAATGGCATAGTCTCTCAATGGACTCTACCTGGAACACCTCAGCTCAATGGGGTTTCAGAGTGGAGGAATCGAATCCTATTAGATATGGTCCGATCCATGATGAGCTTCACAGACCTTCCTGATTTTCTTTGGAGATACTATTTGTTAACTGTAATATACTTACTGAATAGAATTCCTTCTAAAACCATCCTACCACACCGTATGAGATATGGCATGGTAAGAAATCAAGTCTGAGTCATCTCAGAATTTAGGATTGTCCGGCTCATGTCAAGAGACAATAAGCAGATAAGTTAGACTTTAGGTCCTTCTAATCCTGATTTATAGGATATCCTAAAGAGTCATTAGGATATTATTTCTACATTCCAAAAGATCATAATGTGATGGTGAGTCGACATGCCATCTTTCTTGAAAAATAGTTTATTCAAGATAGCGGCATTGGAAAGTAAATCAAGCTCGAGGAGAAAGTCTCACAAAAGCAATGAGCTAAGGACCAAATGAAACTAAATTAGGTTAAGCCAATCCATTCACTACCTCCTCCACCTCGTAGATAGGAAAGGATTTCCCGACCGCCTGAGAGGTACTTAGTTACTATTTCAGAGGAAATAGAGAAAATATTCCTCGTAGGTAATGGGGTTCATGGTGATGATCTCAAGACCTATAACAAGGCGATATCAGATATCGACTTTGAGAAATGGTTAGAGGCAATGAAGTCAAAAATTAACTCGATGCACTCAAACCAAGTCTGAACCTTGGTAGATCCACTAGAAGGTATAGTACCTATTGGATGTAAATAGATCTACAAGTGAAAGATTGGTGCAGATGGAAATGTGGAGACATTCAAGGCTAGATTAGTGGGAAATGGTTATAGTCAGCGTGAAGGCATTGACTATCAGGATACCTTTTCGTCAGTAGCTATACTTAATCCATCCGCACGTTGCTTGCTATTGCAGTCTATTTCGATTGTGAAATATGGCAAATGGATGTGAAAATGGTATTCTTAAATGGATATCTTGAGGAAGATATCTATATGGAATAGCCACTAGGTTTCACATCCGATGATGATGATCACAAGGTGTGCAAGCTGCAAAGGTCCATATATGGACTTAAGCAAGCATCTCGAAGCTAGAATACTCATTTTAATGATGTGATCAAATTATTTGGTTTTATCAAGAACAGGGAGAGCCATATGTCTTCAAAAAGATCAGTGGGAGCACTATTGTCTTCCTTGTATTGTATGTGGATCACATCCTCCTTATTGGAAACGATATTCCCATGATGACCACAGTTAAAATGTGGTTATCTAAAGAATTCTCCATGAAAGACCTTGGAGAAGCATCCTTTATTCTAGGAATTAAGGTCTATAGAGATAGACCGAATAGGATGCTAGGACTTTCATAGAAAATGTACATAGAGGAAGTGCTAAAGAAGTTTAGCATGAAAAAGTTTAAGAAGGGTTTAGTACCCTTCAGACATGGCATTCATCTTTTCAAGAACATGTGCCCTAGCTCACTTGAGGAAATAGAATGCATGAGCAAGATCCCTTATGCTTCAGCAATAGGGAGCCTCATGTATGCCATGTTATGTACATGACCTGATATAGCCCATGCTGTGAGTGTCACGAGCAGATATCAGTCGAATCTAGGTGAAGAACACTGAACTTCGGTGAAATATATCCTTAAGTACTTGAGAAGAACTAAGGACATGTTGTTGGTCTTTGGTAATAGAGAACTCCAAGTCTAGGGGTATATAGACTCGGATTTTATGTCCAATGTAGATGATCGAAAGTCGACATCTAGAAGTCTGTTTGTGTGTAATAATGGAGCCGTCAGTTGAAAAAGTTCCAAGCAGACAATGATAGCAGATTCCATCATGGAAGCATAATATATTGCTACGTCAGAAGCTGCAAATGAGGCATTCCGGTGGAAGAAGTTTGCCATAAAAATTAGAGTGATGCCATAAGATGTCATTCCTCCATACTGCACCAACAATGGTGCCATATCCCTTGCTAAGGAGCCGAGGTCTCACCAAAAATTCAAGCACATTGAGCGGCGATACCACCTCATCCGTGATTACCTCGAGAAGGATTACATCGAGGTCAAGAGAGTCGACTCCATAGACAATGCGGTGGATCCGCTTACAAAGTCGTTGGGTCAGCAGAAGATCGAAGCCCATCTTGAGAAGATGGGACTTAGATTTATAGCCAATTGGCTTTAGGTCAAGTGGGAGTTTGTTAGATATGTGTTCCTTAGAAGCCAGAATTGGTTCACACTTGTAATACACTTCTAGGGCCAAAGTTATAATTTTGACTATAAATAATAAAATGGATTATTTTCTATCATATTTATGTATTTAATGTCTATGATAGATCCCTTGAGTTAATGGTAGTGATAATTCTTATTTTTAGGAGTTGAAAATTTAAGACAAGAATTTTCATTATTAACTCATAAAATGCTCCTGACCGTAGGATCACCTTGAGGATGGTGATTGATTAGAAAGGTTAGTGTACAATTGCTTTTTATAGTAGATGAGTCTTGAGTTTATGGTGTGGAGACATCGGAGTGAAAGTATAGGTACTCATTAGAGAATGAGGGCACTGAGCATGACCACCTCGAGTAGTCATAGGAAAGTCTACCTTCTCATCGATGACTGACTCAAAGCTGGAGCGGTGTGTCTGGTTCTTTGACATGAGGTGCATTGGTAGTTCATGTTGAGGGTGTTATAGTTTGACTACACCATGACTCGGTCTCGTAGCCATTCAAAATCCTGAGGTGTATGTTGGCTATAACATGTTCATTGTAGGAATTGGATTGCACCAAGAGAAAATCTATCTATCTCGGTAGAAGAGTAGCAGCCCTATGATGATCATGAGAATCAAGTCCATAAGCCCATGGCCATGGTAGAGTGTGAAATAATAGAAAGAGTTTCTATTAAGGTTTTCACATCGAACTTGAATCGAATGATTAAATCATATGATAGAAATTAGGGTTTGACGAGTTCACCTTAACCCTAATTTGATCGGGGCTCAAGATAGAAGAACTTAATCACACAAGTAGCTGCACTGAGAGGTTCATTTTTAATTTTGATGGATTGCCATCATATACTACTAGGTGTCATTGGTGGATTTTGGGAGCAATTAGAATGATTTAGATGATCAATCATTCCAATTATCTGAATCAGAAGAGTTTTGATCCATCGAAAGACGTTTTGATGATGTCGATGATGGAGATCATGACATATCCCATTATCATACAAAATTGAATCTAACTGAATCACACAAATAAGGGTTTGGATCTGAATATCATCAATTGGACTAATCTAGTTCAATTGATTTGAATTTGATTCAATTAGGTTCAAGAAAATCATGCTAGCACATGATTGAACCTAACGTTCTCCTTTTTCTATCATTAAAAGTTATCTCGACTGAGCTAAATATATTTGTGCTCACTTAGATACCTTTATTTGGTCTAACTGAAGCTTGTCTAGGTTAGAAAAGGGTTGTCTTAATTTATGAGATAAATTTGAGACAACACCTGCTATTTTTCATCACCTACTAATTCTTGTCCTTTGAATTTGGTCAAACGTTGACCTTTGAACCTTGGACATCTGTCCATGTGTCATGCACCCATAGGAGAGACATATTGACCAAGTCCACCTATCATTTGGTAGGCAGATGGAGGGTGCACATCTAGGATGGGGTGTGCCCCATGTGGATAAACACTGGAGTCCCATACGGATGGGACTCTAGGTTGCTTGATGGACTCAACCTAGGTGGCACCAAAGACTCTTCTTTGACTAGTCTTGGCACCATCTAAGGTGGTTTGAGAGGGTTTCTAATCTAATTGGATCAGGTGATATCATCCCACCAATCAGATTTAGATCTGGTTGCATAAAAGGCCATGATTGGCTGGGATGATGTGGCACTGCATGGCGCAGAAAGGGTCTATATAAACCCTATTTGCGCCAACTTTGAGAGAGCTAGGATTTTGCCAATGCCACAACCTCTCTTCCTCTCTTTCTCCATGCCATCTACTAGTCTTCTTTCTCCTCTCCACACCCAAAAGCAATTGGGCATGAGTTTGGTGAGATTCAGGCAATCTAAAGGCAATAGGAAAATAAGAAGGCAGCCCTGCTACAAGAGACAGCAGCACATCTTCAAAAGGAGTTTTGAAGATCTTCAAAATCAGATTTAGATCTAATTTTTGGAGAAAAGAAAGAGAAGGAGAAGATCTCTAGATCCTGTCCGAGTGGATATCGGTAGAGGCTAGGCAATTGTGTGGCTACTTCTAGAACCTCAAGAAAGCAATAGGATCATCATAGGATAATCAGATTACCCAAACAAGGTAACATTAATTTAGATTTAATTTAATTTAATTTTTTTATTCATCAGATCCTAAAATTAGATCTAAAAATTATCAGATCTGATTTGGATCTAAGAAAAATTTTTTGAAATATGCCTCTCGATCCAATCAGATTTGAACGAACCTGATCCAAAAAATCTGATTTTCCCTTCACCAAGGGAGGGTGAATTGGGTTCTTATAAAAGCTTTGGTCAAATTTAACTCTAAGCAGTTATGTGCTTTGATTTTAATTTATACGGTGAGGATAAGATGTATATAATATGAGCAACAGAATTAAGATAACAAAATCAAACTATGAAAGTAAAGTAAGAATTATAAGCATGCAAAGTATATAGAGAGATAGAAGAAAAAAGCACAACACAAACACATAAAGATTTATAATGATTCGGAGCAACCCGCTCCTACATCCACTCTCCAAGCTTTTCTTAAAAATTTTACTATAATCTATGCTTGATTACAGTGTGTTTGTTTTTGCAAGCTCATAAACAAACCTAGTTGGTTTTCACAGGATCACCAACCAAAACCTAACACCGTTAGTTTTTCGGATTTACAAAAACCTAGTTGATTTTTTGGGATCACCAACCAAAATCTACAATGTCCAATTTTGGACTTGGATGGGCCTAAACCCCAAGTTTCTTTCCCCCAAAGAAACTTGTAAAGAAATCAAAAAATATAAGTAAAGTTCCAGCATAATATAAAAAATAGAGTATAAGCTCTTTTAAATCCTAAAGAACAAGCTGATAATGTGCTCGATTGAAGCTTGGCTTTTCTTCAAATTATGCTTGAGAGGATGTGGAAGATATTGGAGAAGATTGCTTTAAAGGCTTGCTGAAATCTGTGTACAACACTCTCCTCTTTTTTCTTTTCTTTGGATATTCAATATTCCTCACAAAATCTGAAAGACTCTCTTTCTAAATTTTTTAATCTCTTTCTTCTTTTTTTTTAATTGATTCTCCACCTTTAAATACCTTTAGAGAAGGTTGGAGTGAGAGTTCTTAGCCGTTGGAAGCTCTAAAATAGTCATTGGGGTTGAAAAATATCCATTGGAAAACTATCCATTGAAGGTTGTCTGCGTAGATTGAGACCTCTCAATTTTTTACGAGACCTTTCATCAGATTTTGAGACCTCTCAATTTTTCATGAGTCGTCTTACTAGAATCGTGAGACCTCTCAAGAAATCTGTGAGACCTATCGCTCTCAGAGCATAAAAATGAAGTTTCTATCTCCTAAGAACGAGATGTCTCGAGTTTAACTCGAGACCTCTTGAGACTGTGTCAGAATATTGTTTCATTATGCTAGACCACTCGAGAGCTCTCAGAAAAAATTCGAGACATCTTGAAAAATCATGACTTCATTTTTCTTCAATGTTTGATCTTTCAAACTTGAGTTTCTTGGCCCCAAACTCTTTTAAACGTAATTACTTCCTTCAAATTTAATTTCTCTTCTTTAAATCATACTTTCTTCATACTAAGCCATTCAAATATGTGTGAATTTGCTCTTTTAAGTATTTTGGCATGGCATCTTAAGAGAATTTATTCTAAATTCTTTATTTTGGATACTTGAAAAATCCTACACACATTCTTGAAACACATGATTAGATACATAATATACTTAATATTTTGGAATCATCAAAATCAATCTCAAGGTCAATAATCTCTTCCTTTTTGATGATGACAAAATCTTGAGTATATGCACAATAAAAGAAAATAATGTATTTCTATGCATTTTGCTAAAAAATATTGTGAAGTATAGATTAAACACATGAATGAGTACTTCATGAATATTCTCAATTATTCTTTTGGTTCATTATACATATTTCATATACTCATAAAAAAATATTTTAATTCATATCAGTGAGTATTAAGTTTTCATTCCAAGCATTAATATAATTCATTATTTTTATTCAAGCATATACTCAATATTCCTCTCCCTCTTTTTGACAGTATCAAAAAGCTTATGGAAAAAAATAAGAAATAATCATCAAAATCAATAATATGATTGTATCAAAGTAAGAATTGCATTAAGTTCAGAAAATTAATTTATATGAGTCATCAAAATCAACATCAAAGCATTAAATTGAGAGATATATTAAATTCATGAAATCAATTTAAATGAATCATCTCTCTTTTGAAAATTTATCATTTGACTCAAAATAAGTTTCAAATATTTATTTTAATTTCAAAAATTAGCTTAAATTTTAATATTATATGCTTTTTCTCTTTTTGAATGAATATGATATTTATTCAGATTTTTAAATACATACTTTTAAGCTTTAAGAGGAATAGAGCTTTTCAAAATATTTGAATATGAAATCAAGCATAATATATACTTTAATATTCTAACTTTTTTTCTTAAAAAATTTTGGTCAATTAGTTTTGGAAAAAGTATGCATCGAGAATGTATCAAGCAAAGTAAAATAAATAGTATCAAAGCATAAGATAGTCACATTTTCAAATTCATTGCTTTGAGTAAAATATTATTTTAAAATAAATAATTTATAAAAATTTTGTAATGCACATGAGAAATTTAGAATCAAATTTGAATTTTCAAATGAGTTCCAAAATTTATTTCTTGGAGTTTCAAAATCATATCAAGTTAGAAAATATCTCTTCCCTTATTTTTCATACTTATAGCAAGATTAATTTATTTTTCAACTTTCTTTCCTTCTTTATTTCAAATCAAGCAAATTCAACATGAATTTAATCACTAAATTTAGATTTTTAAAATTTTAAAAAATATTTTTAATTTCAAAGGCTCTTTTTATTAAATGATTACTTTTTTTAATATTTTTTCTTCCTTACTTTAACAAACAGAGTCATTTCTTTAAAAGATTTTCTTGATACCAATTAAACTAAGTTTTAGATCAAATCATGATTTTCTTGGTTCAATACTATTTAAAGATTAATTTGCAAATTTAGCTTGATACCAATGATTTTAGTTTTGAATTAAATCAAGATGAATTAATTCAAATTAAATAGTTTAAGGATTTATAATGATAAATTAATTTGAATTGATATCAGCAAATTAGTTAAGGCAAATCATAAAAAAATTTTCAGTCATTCTTTAAAAAGATCATTTCTTTCTTTTCATAAGAAATATCAAGCAATTAGGTTCAGAAAAGGAATGTATTTTTGAATTTATTTCAAATGATATTATATCAAATATATAGCTGTGTAAAATCATATTTGAAACAAAGGCATTCTACTCTTTTTGCCAAAAGTTAAATCAATCAAAAACATGATAATAGTAAGTTGTTTGATGTCAAATAATTAAAACTAAAGTTCTCTAAGAATATTTAGCAATTTAAAACATTCATGTCCAATAAGAATCTTTTAATTTAAATTCATTAATTATAAAATTAATATGGAAAGACTTAAAATATTATGCTGAATTTTAAAATAAATCATTTCATCCATAGCATGATATATAGAGGAGAGCGTAATAATCTTTAAAATCAAAGCATTCAAATTATTGAAAGTATCAAAATCAATCATACTTATCAAAACATGAAAGGAGTTATCATATGCATACACATTAATAAATCATTAAAGTTAATACATTAAACTTTCAATTCATAGAGTATGATCATTTTAAGCAATGATAAATCATCAAAATCAATCAAATATGCTTAATAATTATGCTAATTAATAATCAAAATATATTTAGCAAATAAAGATGGCATAGTGTGAGAATAGTTTAGATTTTACCAAATAGCACCATCCATCTATTTTCATTTCCAAGGCATCCATAAAAATTTTCTTCTTTTAGCTTCATTGAAGCCTTGGTATACCTGCAAAATTATTTCATAATTTTTGGTACCTAAGTTTTCTTGGGTCCATTGAAGTTAGTGCTCAAGGTTCCTTTTGAAATCCAAATTTGTCTAACCAAAGTATGGCCAATTCTTTTAAAATTGCATTCAAAAATTTTTTGGCCAATTTTATTGCATTTAAAGCATTTAATTGAATGATTTTTAGTTGAAGCTCTTATGAAAATACTTCAGGCATTTTGCTATTTTCTTGAAATATTAAGATCAGTTTCTATTTTATTGAAAATAGCCCCATTAACTTTTACCATAGATTGAGGATTTTGAAAACTAATGATAAACTTTTCAGCAATAGGCTTTAAAATTTTAATCTCTCTTCACAATTTTTTATTTTCTCCCAGGAGCTCTTTCTTTTCATTTAAAAGAATTTTCTTTTCTTTTAGGGAGGATCTTAAGATATCATTATCCTTTTTAAGCTCTATATTTTTTTTAACTAAAGAATTTTTAGATTTAATCCATTCTTCTTTTTCTTTAGTCAAAGTATTCTTTTCTTTCAAGATATCTTCTTTTTCATTTAATAACTTATTCTTTTCATTAGCTAAAAGAAGATTAGATTTTTGGATTTTTTTATTTTTTAGCCTTAAGTTTTTGAATTCATCCATTAAATCATTGAAGACTTCAAACAATTCCTCAAATGTAAACTCGGAGGAGTTTTCAGAATTTACCTCATCTTCAATGGCCATGAGGCAAAGATTTTCTACTTTCTTTTCCTCATCCGAGCTTAAAGTGTCACTATCATCCCAAATTCCTAACATAGCTCTTTTCTTGATCTTTTCGGGATACTTTTTGAGTAGGGGGCAATCCGGCTTGTAATGTCTCCTTTTGTTGCAATTATAGCATGTGAAACTTTTTCTTTCTTTTTCTTCTTTCTTTTTCATAGTTCTCTTTAGGAGGAACTTCTTGAATTTGTTTGTGAGTAGCTCCATATCCTCATCATCATCTTCACTCTCTTCTTCATCTTCTTCTTCTTTCGACTCATCACTTTCTTCATGTTGCGCAATGGATTTGAAGGTGATGGTCTTCATCTTTTTTGGCTCTTTTTCTTCCTCCTTTTGAGCCATGTTCAACTCATGAGTCATGAGTGAACCCATCAATTCTTCTAATGATAGCTTGGTGAGATCTTTCGCTTCTTGTATGGCTATCACCTTTGCTTTCCATTCATTTGGCAAAGATCTTAAAACCTTGCAAACAAGTTCATAGTTAGTATAGATTTTGCCAAGACCATTTAGAGCATTGATAATATCAGTAAATTTTGAAAATATTTCAAAAATTGACTCATGTTTCTTCATTTTAAATATTTCATTTTTATGAACAAGCAAGTTGAGTTTGGACTCTTTTACTTGGCTTGTTCCCTTATGAGTCACTTTCAATCTTTTCCAAATTTTCTTTGTTGATGTAAAAGTGAATATTCTATTAAATTCTTGTACATCAAGAGAACAATAAAGAACATTGATGGCTTTTGCATTTAATTGAGCCATCTTCTTATCAAATTCATTCCAATCCTTTTCTAGTTTGGGAATAGACACACCATTAATTTTTATTGTGGGTGTGTGTGGTCCTCTAGTTATGACTCTCCATAAGTCATAATCTAAAGCTTGTATGAAAATTTTTATTTTAGTTTTCCAAAGGGTATAATTTATGCCATTAAATAGTGGTGGTTTTGATGTGGATTGGCCTTCAGCAAATAATGAGCCAAATGGGATTGTCATGATCTTTTATTCTAGATGGTTAGGTCAATAATCAATTATGGAGCACCTGCTCTGATACCAATTATTGTCCAGAGGTAGCAACCCAAGAGGAGGGGGGGTGAATTGGATTCTTATAAAAGCTTTGGCCAAATTTAACTCCAAGTAATTATCTGCTTTGATTTTAATCTAAGTGGTGAGGATGAGATGTATATAATATGAGTAGTAGAATTAAGATAACAAAATCAAACTATGAAAGCAAAGTAAGAATTATAAGCATGCAAAGTATGTAAAGAGATAGAAGAAAAAAGCACAACACAAACACACAAAAATTTATAGTGGTTTGGAGTAATCCGCTCCTACATCCACTCTCCAAGCTTCTCTTGAAAATTTTACTATAATCTACCCTTGATTATAGTGTGTTTGTTTTCCTATGCTCATAAACAAACCTAGTTGATTTTCATAGGAGTATCAACCAAAACCTAACATCGTTAGTTTTTTGGATTCACTAACAATCCAGTTGGTTTTCCAAGATCACTAATCAAAATCTACAATGTCCAATTCCAGGCTTGGATGGGTCTAAACCCCAAGTTTCTTTTCCCTTAAAGAACTTATAAAAAAATCAAAAAATAAAAGTAAAGTTTCAGCATAATATAAAAAATAGAGTATAAGCTCTTTTAAATTCTAAAGAACAAGCTGATAATGTGCTCAATTGAAGCTTGACTTTTCTTCAAATTATGCTTGAGAGGATGTGGAAGATGTTGGAGAAGATTTCTTTGAAGGCTCGCTGAAATCTATGCACAACACTCCTCTCTTTTTTCTTTTCTTTGGATATTCAATGTTCCTCATAAAATCTAAAAGATTCTCTCTCTAAATCCCTTAATCTCTTTCTTCTTTTTTTTTCAATTGATTCTCCACCTTTAAATATCTTTAAAGAAGATTGGAGTGAGAGTTCTTAACCATTGGAAGCTCTGAAATAGCCATTGGGGTCGAAAAATAGCCATTGGAAAACTATCCGTTGAAGGCTGTCCGTGCAGATCGAGACCTCTAAATTTTTCATGAGACCTCTCAGTTTTTCATGAGATGTCTTGTCAGAACTGCGAGACCTCTTGAGAAATCTATGAGATCTCTCGCTCTCAAAATACAAAAATAAAGTTTCTATCTCCTGAGAACGAGATGTCTCAAGTTCAACTCGAGACCTCTTGAGACTGTGCCAGAATATTGTTTCATTACGCCAGACCTCTCGAAAAAAATCCGAGACATCTCAAAAAATTCTGACTTCATTTTTCTTCAACGTTTGACCTTCCAAACTTAAGTTTCCTAGCCCTAAACTCTTTTAAACATAATTGCTTCTTTTAATTTTAATTTCTCTTCTTTCAATCATACTTTCTTCATGCCAAGTCATCCAAACATATGTGAATTTGCTCTTTTAAGTATTTTAGCATGGCATCTTGAGAGGATTTATTCTTAAGATAAAATCTTCATTTTAGATACTTGAAAAATCCTACACATATTCTTGAAACACATTAATAGATACATAATATACTTAATATTTTGGAATCATCAAAATCAATCTTAGGGTCAACACAACCTATATGACATACAACAATCTATGCTCGAGATGCTGTTATCCTTATTAATAGCCTATCATTTGATCGTAAATAGTTTTAAGGACTAATTGATAAATCCTCTCTTTATCGAAACTAAATAGTCTTAAGGACTTCATCACAATAATGAAGTTCATTAGAAGATAAAAGCTTTATAATGAGAAAAATTCAAAAGTATATTTTTTATTTATTAATAAATTAATTATAATTATAATATAGCTCAATCGTTAACAGACTGATCATTGGCTTTGGGGCATATTTTTCAACAACTCTCACTTATCCTAAAGCTACTCAGCACAGTATCTAATACCTATCTTCGACTTATGGTTGTCGAATTCCTTTATCACTAAGACTTTAGTGAAGAGGTTGGCTAGGTTCTCCTTTTCATCGATCTTCTGAAAGTCGACATGAAGAAAACAGTGCAGGGCTTGCTATGCTACTTTCAAAAAATATTTCAAAAATAGCAATGATATAGTAAAAAATAATTAATTTAATTAATTATCTACTGATCATATTAGATTATTTAATCCTATACATTAGGATCTAAACATAATATGCATGTATAATCAATAGATCTAAAAATAAAACTATATAATAAACTATTTACTATATCTACAAGTTCAAAATATAATATCTTTTCATGGATAGTCGATCACCATAATTTGAGTCCACCAGATAATGCTCTGGTATCACATCATAGCCGCACATATGTCTGGCTTTTACGATTGGTCCACACGGAGCTTCTGGTCCCAATCAGCCCCATTGGAGTGCTAGCTCCTCACCGAGGCCTTCGATGGCTGATCACGATCGATCCAATTAATCATATATTTTTTAATTTTTTAGATATTATAGAAAGTTAGAATGTAAATGTTGGAGGATGATGAAGATGTATGTCAAATTTGGTGGCGATCTGATGCTCACAACACTCGATCTCTCCACCTGAACCCAGATTCCCAAATCTAGGATTTCACTTGGCCCAAAAATCCTGACACACTAAAAATCCTGTCACGCCCTCTCTATGTGGAGTTTTTCTATGAAATAAGTTTTTATGGAAAGATAACATTTAGGATTATAATTCCTATTTAGATCATATCTAAAAATAGGATCTTAGAGGTAAAAATCATAAGAGAAGAGAGGCATGAGGGAAAAGTAAAGTGCTGTAGGATCCTATTCATCTTCACTCTAAGATTTTTTTTGCCTAGAACTAATGCCCAAACACTCTAAAATTTTTATCACATAATGCTAGCTACTTCTCCTACACACAAAAAAATTCTCATAATTTATTGACTTGAATACCATGGGAAAATTACATGGAAAATGATATGGGTTGAGTGGTTGAGAGGTTTTAACCACTCACTTAATTTCAAAAATCAAACGAGCCTCTTATCCTTATCCAATGTCCCCTCCCTTGTGTTTAAAATGCAGGACTCTCCTTCTACATGTGTATATTTTTATTTCTTAAAAAATATTTGATAAACAAAAGGGAGGGCATGGGAAGTAGAGTGGAAAAGTCAAAAATGGTGGGCGCATGGGAGAATTTAAATTCAAACTTCATTTGACTTGATCCTAATTGGTTTCAACTAAACCAATTAATCTAGATCCAATTAAATTAGATTAAATCTAACCAAATTTGGCTTAGTTTAATCCAATAAAATTTTAATCAAATTAAAATTTAATTAGATCTAGGTCCCGATCAAATCAGGGTCAAAACTTCCATAGCGATTAGGTCATCTCATGACCTGATCGGATCAAATCCAATCGAATCAAATTCAATCAAACTTGATTAAATCCTCATCACTTAATTAAATTAAGTTAATCAATCATTAAATTACTAATTAGTCCTTCAAAAATATCTGAGTTCAAATCAAATGGGTTATTGGGCAAGAGAGTCCTATCAACATGAAACTCTTGAAGAGTCCTAAATCAATGGGACACTTGAATCCAGTGTCCCAAATAAATCAAACTCACGATCATAGAGTCCTAGACTAGTGAAACTCTTGATTAGAGAGTCCTAGATGAGTAAGAGTTAGAGTTTCAATCCAGTAGAACTTTTGATCATAGAGTCTCAGTCTAGTGGGACTCTTGACCATAGTTTCCTAGATTATCAGGACTCATGATCAGATAGTTCCAGACAAGTAAGACTCAGAGTTTTAGTTTAGTAGAACTCTTGGTCATGGTGTTTCAGTCTAGTGGGACTCTTGACCATAGAGTCTTAAACCAATGGGACTCTAGATCAGCCATTAGATTAGGTAGGAATTCCTAATGTGTGTGATCCCGTGGGTTCGAACCTAAGCCAGTATCATGGAAACTAATTTCTATACTAATCAAAGTGACCATCTAGTAATGATACCCAATATTCAGATAGATCGAATAATCGCAATGGAAACATTTAGAACCTACGCGAATATGGTTACCGTATAATTCATCCCTATGACCTCTTATAATAGATGACTCAGGGTTAAACTGTCAACCCTAAAAAATACATCCATGTCATGTCTCAAAGCAATTATGCCCATGATTCCTCACTAAGACTACCTTGGCTAAGATTTTGCTAAATTAAAACATAATTGAATATAGCTCCTAAAATCAGGAGTGGTCAATCCCATCTCGATACACAAATCGACTCTATAAGTACTTGACTATGCCTAAAAATCTTTCATCACTGAATTAGAAATTTAGATAGTCTGACACCAAAAAATAGTGAGTTGCTTGGAAGTCACCATAATGATCTCAGTTCAGAGAAATATTTATCCCCATATTCCATCAAAGCTAATCTTGATAGGAGAAAAGCCCTGGAGTTGGTCACATTCAGTGTAGATGTATCCATACATCTCACTTGCATGCCACATTAGTATCTCAACACTTCTTGGTTATGAGGATAACCTACCTATATGGCACACAATGATCTATACTTAATAAATATTATCGTCCTAAGTAACAATGTATCATTTGATCATGACCTATTTATGAACTAAATGATAAATCCTCCTTTGTCGAATCTAGATAGTTCTAAGGACTTCATCACAACACAGGAGTTCATTAGAAGACAACAGAATTTATGATGAAAAATGCCAAAATAACTTTTATTAATTTATAATTCAAATATAATTATAAATATATGGTCCAACCATCAACAGACTAATGATTGGCTTTGAGACACATTTTCAATAATCTCGCACTTGGACTAAAGTCAATCAGTGCAGTATCTAATACCTATCTTTGACTTAAAGTCATCGAACTCCTTCACTAAAATAGCTTTAGTGAATGGACCGGTCAGGTTCTCCTTTCCATCGATCTTCTAAAGGTCGACGTCACCTCGATCCATAATCTCTCGGACAAGATGGTAGCAGCATAGAATATGCTTCGTTCACTGATGTGCCTTTGGTTTCTTTGCTTGAGCAATGGCTCCAGAGTTATCGCAATAGAGCATAACTGAACTATCAAGGGAGGATGCTACTCCAAGCTCGATGATGAATTTTTTTAGCCACACCGCTTCTTTGGCATCATCTAATGCAGCGACATACTTCGTCTCACAAACTAAATTGGCCACAGTATGCTGCTTGGAACTCTTCCAGCAGATGGCCCTACCATTAAGGATAAATATATATCCTGACACACTCTTGCTATCATCATGATCAGACTAAAAATTGGAGTATGTGAACCCCACAAGTTTTAAATCCGATTCACTATATACAAGCCACTGGTCCTTAGTATTTCTCAAATACTTCAGGATGGTTTTAACAACCTTCCAATGATTCTCCACTAGATTAGATTGGTATCTACTAACTACACCTAGTGAGTATGCCACATCTGATTGCGTACATGTCATGGCGTACATTATAGAACCTACTGCTGAAGCATATGGTATTCTATTCATACACTCTTTGTCTAGAGGTGTTGTTGGACAATCCCTCTTTGAAAGAGAAATTTCATGGCCTATCGGTAGATAGTCTTTTTTGAAATTTTGCATGTTGAACCATTTTAGTACAGTATCAATGTACGTGGACTGGGATAATCTAAACAATCTTTTAGATCTATTTTTATAGATCTTCATCCTTAGGATGTAGGAAGCTTCTCCTAGATCTTTCATGGAGAACTGTGATAACAGTCAGATCTTTATTTCTTATAATGCAGGGACATCATTTTTGATTAAGGGAATATCATCTACATACAATACTAGGAATACTATTGCTGGACAATTAGTCTATTTGTATATGCAAGGCTCCTCTTCATTCTCAATGAAGCCATATGTTTTGATTATTCTATCAAATCGTATGTTCCAGCTCTAAGATGCTTGCTTTAGTCCATAAATGGATCTTTAAAGCTTACACACCTTAGACTCATCTATGAATGTGAAACCTTCAGGTTGTATCATATATACCTCTTCATCCAGCTCTCCATTTAGAAAAGCTATTTTCACATCCATCTACCAGATTTCATAGTCCAGATGGGCAGCTATGGCAAGCATTATCCAAATAGATTTGAGCATTGCTACAGGAGAGAACGTCTCATTATAGTCAATACCATAACGTTGATGATACTTCTTGACAATCAGATGGGTTTTATAGGTCTCCACCTTTTCGTCTGCGCCTTTTTTCTTCTTGAAGATCCACTTACACCCTATGAATTTTATCCCTTTGGGTGGGTCAACCAATGTCCATACATCATTGACCTTCATGGATTCCATCTCGGATTTCATGGCCTCAAGCCATTTCTCAGAGTCGAATCTCTGCATTACATCCATATAGGTGATTTGGTCCTGATCATTCTCATCGAGTTCGATAGAATCCCCATCTCGAACTAGAAAATCATAGTATCTATCCGGTTGATGTGGTACTCTACCAGATCTTCTTAAGGATGCTTCTACAATGGGTTCTAGGTTTGATCTAATTAGATCCAGCTCAGGTTCAACAACTTGTGTCCATTCTTCCACCATCATACTTCATCAAGTTCGACCTTAGAGGCATAAGTTCCTTCACCAAGGAACTCCTTTTCTAAAAAGATTGTCTTAAGGCTGACAAACATTTTTTACTCATCAGCAAGGTAGGAGTAGTACCCTTTGGTTTCTTTCGGGTAACCTATAAAACTACAGTAATCTGACCTAGGTCCAAGCTTGTCTGTCATCAAACGTTTGACGTAAGTCGGACACCACAAAATTCTAAGGTGTGAAAGCATTGGCTTATGCCCTATCCATATTTCATATGGTGTTTTATTAACAGATTTACTCAGAACCCTATTTAGAATGTAATAAGCTAACTCGAGTACATATCCCCAGAGGAAGATCGACAAACTAGCAAACCCCATCATGGATCGAACCATGTCCAACAGGGTCCGATTTCTTCTTTCAAACACATCGTTATATTATGGTGTTTCAGGAAGGATCCATTGGAAGAGAATCCCATTCTCCCCAAGATATGTCAGAAATGCATTGGAAAGGTACTCACCCGCTCGGTTAGATCGAAGAGTTTTAATACTCTTTCCAGTTTGCTTTTCTACCTCATTTCAAAATAGTTTGAACATTTCAAATGACTCCGACTTATGCTTCATTAAATAGTCATACCCATACCTCAATAGGTCATCTGTGAAGGTTATGAAGTAGAAATATCCACCTCTAGCACTTGAGCTCATGGGTCCACATATATCCGAATGTACTAAACTCAAGAGTTCGGTGGCTCGTTTATCTTTTCTAGCGAAAGGTGACTTGGTCATTTTACGAAGAAGATAGGACTCACAAGTTGGAAGTGACTCACAATTACTAACCTCAAGAATTTCTTCTTGAGCTAACCTGTTAATTCTATTCTTGCTAATATGACCTAGCCTACAGTGCCAAAGGCAGACATCAAACACATCACTAATTCTAGAATGTTTACTGGAGGATTGAACCATGTTAACAGGCATAGAAAGTAAATAAATTTTGTTATTCAATTATCCAATCAAAATTGTAACACCATTCAAAATGACATTACAAAATTTTTTTTATTGATATTTCAAAATTATTCATGGCCAAAAGGCCTACAGAAATGACATTCAATAAGAAAGTTGGACAATAATGACATGCATTAAGAATAACTTTATTTGAATTGATTACAAGGTTCATGATTCCTAAAGCTAGAATTGAAACTTATCTTCCATCTCCAACATTCAGGAACCCCTCATCTTGATCAAATCTTCTACTGGCCTCAAGCTTTGCATAGAATTACAAATATGATAAGGGCTTTCAGTATCTAATACCTAGGTAGTAGAATCAAATAAGAAAAAATTACAAGGTGTTATCACATAATTATCTTACCCAGCAACCACTACTTCTTCCTCGGCCTATTCGAGTCAAGGAAGGCAATGTACAGAGGATAGTTCCTCTTCCAGTGCCATTGCTTCTTGTAGAAGAAGCACTACCTGGCTCTGATCGAACTTGTACTTCTTGGTCTGACACTATGCAGTCATCCCAGCATGCAGCCGCACCTTCTTGTTTTTCTTCTTCTTGTTCTTCTTTCCTTTCTTAAAGGATCAACGATCAGAAGAAGACCCTCCCACTACATTCACCATCTCCTTGTGGAGTTGGTGATCCTTCTCAAAGTTCTGCAGCAATCCCAACAAGTCATGGTAGTTCACTACGGGCTTTGTCATTCTAAAATGAGTTAGGAAGGGGAGGAAGGACTTGGACAAAGAATTAAGGATCGCATTCTTACCGAACTACTCATGTAGGGGAAAGCCCAACTTACTAAGGTGCTCAATCATCTCAATCATGTACAATACATGATCGGTAATTGAGGGCCCATCCCTCATCCGAGTGTTGAAAATGGCATAATTTGTTTTGTGCCTTTCAACATCGTCCGGCATGCCAAAAGAGTGGTTCAATATTTGAAGCATCTCCTATGGCTGAGCATTTTCAAACCTATAGCTAAACTCGCCATTCATTACTGCCAGCATTACATATCGAACGATGGTGCGGTCATTGAGCCACTTTAAATAAGTATCTCGAACCGCTCCCCTAGCATTCAGAGCTGGCTCCTTAGGTGCTCAATTCATTACCACATAAAGGATCCGCTTATGCTCCAGGTGAAGAAAATAGTGTAGGATTTACTATGCTGCTTTCAAAAAATATTTTAAAAATAGCAATGATGCAGTAAAAAGTAATTAATCTAATTAATTATCTACTGATTATATTAGATTATTTAACCCTACACATTAGGATCTAAACATAATATGCATGCATACATCAATAGATCTGAAAATAAAACTATGTAATAAACTATTTACTACATCTACATGTTCAGAACATAATACCTTCTCATGGGTAGTCGATCACCATAATATGAGTTCACTAGATAATGCTCTGATATCATGTCATAGTCATAAACATGTTCAGCCTCGATAGTTGGTCCACACAGAGCTTCTGATCCCGATCAGCCCCATTGGAGTGCTAGCTTCTCATCGGAACCTTCGATGGCTGATCATGATCGATCCGATCGATCATATACGTTTTGATTTCTTAGATTTTTTAGAAAATTGAAACATAAATATAAAAGGATGATGAAGATGTATTTCAAATTTGGTAGTGATCCGATTGTCACAGCACTCAATCTCTCCATCCAAACCCAGATTCTCAAATCTAGGATTTCACTTGGCCCAAAAATCCTGACACACTAAAAATCCTATCACGTCCTCTCTATGTGGAGTTTTTCTATGAAATAAGTTTTCACGAAAAGATAACTTTTAAATCTATAATCTCTATTTAGATCATATCTAAAAATAGGATATCCTTAGAAGTAAAAATCATAAGAGAAGAGAGTAATGAGGAAAATGTAAAGTGCTATAGAATCCTATTCACCTTAACTCTGAGATTTTTTTTGCCTATAACTAATACCTAAATATTCTAAAATTTTTACCACATAATGCTAACCCCTTTTAATATATGCACAAAAATTCTCATAATTTAGTGATGTGAATATCATGAGAAAACTACATGGAAAATGATAAGGGTCGAGTGGTTGAGAGGTTTTAACCACTCACTTGATTTCAAAAATCAAATGAGCCTCTTATCCTTATCCAACGCCCCCTCCCTTATGTTTAACACGTAGAAGGACTCTCCTTCTACATGCGCACATTTTTATTTCTTCAAAAATATTCGATAAATAAAAGGAAAAGGCATGGGAAGTAGGGTGGAAAAGTCAAAAATGGTGGATGCATGCGATAATTTGAATTCAAACTTTATTTGACTTAGTCCTAATTGGTTTCAACCAAACCAATTAATTTAGATCTAATTAAACTAGGTTAAATTCAATCAAATTAGGCTTAGCCTAATTCAATAAAATTTTAATCAAATTATAAATTAATTAGATCTAGGTCCAGATCAAATCAGGATCAAAACTCTCATAGCGATTAGGTCATCTCATGACCTGATCGGGTCAAATCCATTCGAATCAAATCCAATCAGACTTGATCGAATCCTTGTCGCTTAATCAAATTAAGCTAATCAATAATTAAATTATTAATTAATCTTTTAAAAATATCTAAGTCCAAATCGAATGGATTACTGGGCAATAGAGTCCTATCAACATGAAACTCTTGAAGAGTCCTAAATCAGTGGACTCTTGAACCTAGTATCCCAAATGAATCGAATTTAAGATCATAGAGTCTCAGACTAGTAAAACTCTTAATCAGAGAGTCCTAGATGAGTAGGACTCAGTGTCCCAGTCCAGTAGGACTCTTGGTCATAGAGTCCCGTTCTAGTGGGACTCTTGACCATAGTGTCCTAGATTATCAGGACTCATGATCAAAGAGTTCTAGACAAGTAGGACTCAGAGTCTCAGTCTAGTAGGACTCTTGATCACAGAGTTCCAATCCAGTGAAACTCTTGACCATAAAGTCTCAGACCAATGGACCTCTTGATCAGCCATCAGATCAGGTAGAAACTCCTAATGTGTGTGACTATGCAGGTCCGAACCTCAGTCAGTAGCACAAAAATCAATTTCTATACTAATCAAAGTGACCATCTAAAAATGGTACTCGATGTTCCGATTGGTCGAATAATCATAATTGCAATATTCAAAACCTATGCGAATATGGTTACCATATAATTCATCCCTATGACCTCTATGTAATAGATGACTCAGAGTTATACTATCGACCCTAGAAAATACATTCATGTCGTGTCTCAAAGCAATTAGTCCCATGACTCCTCACTAAGACTACCTTGACCAAGGTTTTACTAAATTGAAACATAATTAAACATAGCTCCTGAAATCAAGAGTGGTCAATCCCATCTTGATAGATGCACCAACTCCATAAGTACTTGACTGTGTCCAGAAATCTTCCATCACTAGATTAGAAATTTAGATAGTCTGGCACCAAAACACAGTGAGTTAGTTGGAAGTCACCATCATAGGTCGGAGGGATATTTATATCCATATTCCATCGAAGCTAATCTTGACTGGAGAAAAACCCTGGAGTTGGTCACGTTTAGTACAGATGTACCCATACATCTCACTTACATGCCATATCAGTATCTCAACACTCCTTGGTTATGAGGATAACCATCCTATATGGCACATAACGACCTATACTTGATAAACGTTATCGTCCTAAGTAACAATGTATCATTTGGTCATAAACTATTTAAGGACTAAATAACAAATCCTCCTTTGCTGAATCTAGAAAGTCCTAAGGACTTCATCATAACATAGAAGTTCATTAGAAGATAACAGAATTTATGATGAAAAATATTAAAATAATTTTTATTAATTTATACTTCATATATAATTATAAATATTTGGCCCAATCGTCAACAGACTGATGGTTGGCTTTGGGACACATTTCCAACAATCTCTCTCTTGGACTAAAGCCAATCGGTGCAATATCTAATACCCATCTTCGACTTAAAGTCGTCGAACTCCTTCACCAGAACAACTTTAGTGAATGGGTTGGCCAGGTTCTCCTTTCCATCGATCTTCTAAAGGTCGACGTCACCTCAATCCATAATCTCTTGAACAAGATGGTAGCAGGGTAGAATATGCTTCGTCTGCTGGTGTGTCTTTGGTTCCTTCACCTGAGCAATGGCTCCAGAGCTATCACAATAGAGCAGAACTGGACCATCAAGGGAGGGTGCTACTCTAAGCTCCGTGATGAATTTTCTTAGCCACACTACTTTGGCAGCATCTGATGCAACGATATACTCCATCTCGCAAATTGAATCGACCATAGTGTGCTACTTGAAACTCTTCCAGCAGATGGCCCCATCATTAAGGATAAATATATATCCCGACACACTCTTTCTATCACCATGATCAGACTGAAAACTGAAGTTTGTGATCCCCTTAAGTTTTAAGTTTGATTCACCATATACAAGCCATTGGTCCTTAGTATTTCTTAAATACTTCAGGATGATTTTAACAACCTTTCAGTGATTCTCTCCTAGATTAGATTGGTATCTACTCACTACAACTAGTGAGTATGATACATCTGATCGCATACATGTTATGATGTATATTATAGAACCCACTGTAGAAGCATATGGTATTCTATTCATAGGCTCTCTATCTAGAGGTATTGTTGGATAATCCCTCTTTGAATGAGAAATTCCATGGCCTATTGATAGATAGCCTTTCTTGAAATTTTTCATGCTGAATCGTTTCAGTGTAGTGTCAATGTATGTGGACTGGGATAATCCAAGCAACCTTTTGGATCTATTTCTATAGATCTTCATCCCTAGGATGTAGGAAGCTTCTCTCAGATCTTTCATGGAGAACTGTGATGACAGCTAAATCTTTATTCCTTATAATATAGGGACATCATTTTTGATTAAGAGAATGTCATCCACATACAATATGAGAAATACTGTTACTAGACTATTAGCCCATTTGTATGTGTAGAGCTCCTCTTCGTTCTTAACGAAGCCATATATTTTGATTATTCTATCAAATCGTATATTCCAGCTCCAAGATGCCTACTTTAGTCCATAAATGGACCTCTGAAGCTTACACACCTTAGACTCATCTATGAATGTGAAACCTTCAGGTTGTATTATATACCCCTCTGCATCCAGCTCTCCATTCAGAAAAGTTGTTTTCACATCCATCTACTAGATTTCATAGTCTAGATGGACAGCTTTGGCAAGCATTATCCGAATGGATTTGACCATTGCCATAGGAAAGAATGTCTCATCATAGTCAATACCATAATGTTGATGATACCTATTTGCAATCAAACGGGCTTTATAGGTTTTCACCTTTTCGTTCGTGCCTTTTTTCCTCTTGAAGATCCACTTACACCCTTTGGATTTTACCCCTTTGGGTGGGTCAACTATTGTCCATACATTGTTGACCTTCATGGATTCCATCTCGAATTTCATGGCCTCAAGCCATTTCTCAGAGTTGGATCTCTGCATTGCATCCATATAGGTGATTGGGTTCTAATCGTTTTCATCGAGTTCGATAGGATCCCCATCTCGGATTAGAAAATCATAGTATTTATCTAGTTGACATGGTACTCTACCAGATCTCCTTAAGGATGCTTCTACAATGGATTTTAGGTCTGATCTAATCAGATCCAACTTAGGTTCAATAACTTATGTCCATTCTTTCACCTATCGTACTTCATTAAGTTCGACATTAGAGGCATTAGTTTCTTCACTAAGGAACTCCTTTTCTAAAAAGACTGTCTTAAGGCTGACAAACACTTTTTACTCATCAGCAAGGTAAAAGTAGTACCCTTTAGTTTTTTTTGGGTAACCTATAAAACTACACTTATCAGATCTAGGTCCAAGCTTGTCTGTTATCAAATGTTTGACATAAGTCGGATACCCCCAAATCCTAAGGTGTGAAAGCATTGGCTTACGCCCTGTCTATATTTCATATGATGTTTTATTAATAGATTTACTCAAAACCCTAATGTAACAAGCTGACTCGAGCGTATATCCCCATAGGGAGATTGACAAATCAGCAAACCCCATCATGGATCGAACCATATCCAAGAGGGTCCGATTTCTTCTTTCTGACACACCATTATGTTGTGGTGTTCCAAGAGGAGACCATTGGAAGAGAATCTCGTTCTCCCTAAGATATGTCAGAAACTCATTGAAAAGGTATTCACCTCCTCAGTCAGATCGAAGAGTTTTAATACTCTTCCAGTTTGCTTTTCTATCTCATTTTGAAATAGTTTGAATATTTCAAATGACTCTGACTTATGCTTCGTTAAATAGACATATCCATCCCTCGATAGATCATCTATGAAGGTTATGAAGTAGAAATATCCACCTCTGGCACTTGAGCTCATGGGTCAATATACATTCGAATGTACTAAACTCAAGAGTTTAGTGGCTCGTTGATCTTTTTCAGTAAAAGATGACTTGGTCATCTTACTAAGAAGACAGGACTCAGGTTGGAAGTGACTCACAATTACTAACCTCAAGAATTTCTTCTTAAGCTAATCTGTTAATTCTATTCTTGCTAATATCACCTAGCCTACAGTGCTAATGGTAGACATCAGACACATCACTAATTCTAGAACATTTACTGGAGGATTGAACCACGTTAATAGGCATACAAAGTAAATAAATTCCATTATTTAATTATCCAATCAAAATTGTAACACTATTCAAAATGACGTTACAAATTTTTTTTTATTGATATTTCAAAATTATTCATGGCCAAAAGGACTACGAAATGACATTCAATAAGAAAGTTGGACAATAATGACATTCATTAAGAATAACTTTATTTGAATTGATTACAAGGTTCATGATTTCTGAAGCTAGAATTAAAACTTGTCTTCCATCTCTAACATTCAGGAACCTCTTGCCTTGGTCAAATCTCCTACGGACCTGCAAGCCCTGCATAGAATTACAAATATGATAAGGTCTTCCAATATCTAATACCCAGGCAGAAGAATCAAATAAGAAAAAAATGTAAAATGTTATCATATAATTATCTTACCTAGCAATCACTTGCTTCTTCCTCGGCCTATTCGGGTTCAGGGAGGCAATGTAGAGAGGACAGTTCCTCTTTCAGTGCCCCTGCTTCTTACAGAAGAAGCACTCTACCTGGCTCTAGTCAGGCTTGCACTTCTTGGTCTGACCCTATGCAGTCATCCTAGCAAGCGGCCGTACCTTCTTATTTTTCTTCTTCTTATTCTTCTTTTCTTTCTTAAAGGATCGACGATCAGAAGAAGACCCTCCCACTACATTCACCATCTCCTTATGGAGTTGGTGATCCTTCTCAAAGTTCTGTAGCAACCCCAACAAGCTATGATAGTGTTAGATATGTGTGCCCTAGAAGCCAGAATTGGCTGACACTTGTAATACACTTCTAGGGGCAAAATTATAATTTTGACTATAAATAATAAAATGGATTATTTTCTATTACATAAGTGTATTTAGTGTCTGTGATACATCCTTTGAGTAAATGATAATGATAATTCTTATTTTCAAGAGTTAAAAATTTAAGACAAAAATTTTCATTATTAACTCATAAAATGCTCCTGCCCATAGGATCATCATGAGGATGGTGATTGATCCAAAAGGTTAGTGTACAATCACTTCTTTATAGTAGATGAGTCTTAAGTCTATGGTGTAAAGACACCGAAGTAAGAGTACAGGTACTCATTAGAGAACGAGGGCAATGAGCGTGACCACCTCGAGTAGTCATAAGGAAGTCTACCTTCTCATCGATGATTGACTCGATGCTGCAGTGGTGTGTCTGATTCTTTGACCTGAGGTGCATCGGTAGTTCACCTTGAGCGTGTTATAGTTTGACTGTACCATGACTCAGTCTCCTAGCCATTCAAAATTTTGAGGTGTATCTTGGCTATAGCATGTTCATTGTAGGAATCGGATTGCACCAAGATAGAATCTATCAACCTCGGTGGATGAAGAACAGCCCTATGATGATCATGAGAATCAAGTCTATAAGCCCATGGCCATAGCAGAGAGTGAAATAATAGAAAGAGTTTCTATTAAGATTTTCACATCGGACTTGAATCGAATGATTAAATCAGATGATAGAAATTAGGGTTTGACGAGTTCACCTTAACCCTAATCTGATCGAGGCTCAAGATAGAAGAACTTAATCACACAAGTAACTGCACCAAGAGGTTCCTTTTCAATTTTGATAGGTTGCCACCATATGCTGCTAGGTGTCACTGGTGGATTTTGGAAGCAATAAGAATGATTTAGATGATTGATCATTCTAAGTTATCTGAATCAGAAGAGTTATGATCCATCGAAAGAAGTTTTAATTATGTCGATGATGGAGATCACGACATATCCCATTATCATGCAAAACTGAACCTAACTAGATCATACAAATAAGAGTTTGGATCTAGATATCATCAATTGAACTTACCCAGTTTAATTGATTTGAACAAGATTCAATTAGATTCAAGGAAATCGTGCTAGCACATGATTGAGCCTAACATTCTCCTTTCTCTATCATAAAAGTTGTCTCAACTGAGCCAAACGAGTTTGTGCTCACTTACATACCTTTACCTGGTCTGACTAGAGCTTGTCCAAGTCAGAAAAGGATTGTCTTAATTTATGAGATAAATTTTAGACAAACACCTACCATTTTTCGTTACCTACTAATTCTTGTACTTTGACTTGGTCAAATGTTAACCTTTGACCCTTGGACATCTACCCATATGTCATGCACTTATTGGAGAGTAGATAGGAGCTTGTCCACTCTATACATGAGTTAACTCTCAGAACCAAAATAATTTTGAAGTTCTAGAGCCAATCCTTGTAGGATGTTTGGTCCAGTCAGTCTTTTGGGTGTCAGGTACCGTGCTAGTAGGTTGGATGCAGACATTTTTTTCTGTAGAGAGTCAAAGTTTCTAGTTAGATATTGTAATTAAGACTTAACCAATTTATTTAAAAATTTTATTTTTAAATAAATTAGCTTTTACTATTTTTTTAGATTTCTACACTCCCTCTGTAGAGATGTGAAAATCTCCATGACTACTAAATTCTAGTGGGTGGTGCGGTCCCACAGACTTACTCATCACCTCACCTAACAGTTATTGGTGATGGGTTAGCCAATGGGTGAACAACTCTTGTTCAATGATTCTCTAATCATGGTGCACCCAAACTTGGTCTCTAATTCATGAATCTCACCGTGTCCGAAATATTGATCCACTCCTTAGTTAAGTCAGACCCACCATTTGCATAGATTGGATTCCTAATTGAGTCTCTCACCGTATTCAAAATATTGAGCCCAATTCATCCTCCAACCCATAGCATCCAATGCCTAATAGATATGGTTGCATCTTTTCGATGCAACTGAGCCACTGTAACTAGCCGAGAATAATCAACCTCGAAAAGGGCCCGCACATCTACAATGATGGAAGACCATGACTTAATCTTTTCTTAGGAAGATTTAATTTAGGTTTCATTAAACTAGACTTGACATAGTCATAACCATTATGACTAACCTAGTGGCATGGGTTAGCTCAGATTATTGACCACCTTAGATTAGAACTGAATCAACAAATATAAACGCATTCGAGTCGAGTAGCTCCCAATTAAAAATCAGTCGATCGTATCTGCCAAACTTACCTTAGACACCAAATTATTGAGCCAGAACCAATCGGATTAACCTACAATCCAGACTCTAACCACTGAGCCTAATTAGGTCTTAGATTGATCAATCACATTCGTGACTCGATCCTCACCCAAACTTAATCCTATTAGGCTGGTCAATTTAAGCATTGTTGATCCCATCTAACCAACTCTTGATTTGGTTTGATCAACCGCTAGACCTAATTGAGCTACCCAAGCTTGAACCCAATTTTATGAATATGTCTTAGATCTGAAATTCTCAATTTTAGACCTAATTGATATTTCATAAATTTAATTCTTAATTAAGTTAGGGTTCTTAAACAAAACATGTAAGTAAAATTCTAGGATTTCAGGATCTAGGGTTTTGCAGAAAGTAAGTTTTCAATTTCTAATTAAGGACGAATGCGCAGCACCCCTACACATCATAAGAACACCCCATCAAATGGGAGGAGAGGATTTTTAATCCCTACTTTATTCTTATGATCAGACGGCCAAGGGGAATGCCTTAATCAAAAAAATAACTAATCTACAAAAACTAATTAGATCTAAGCATATATCTCATATAAAAAAAATAGATCTAATTAAAACATGTTTTGTATGTATCACATATATCATGCATGCATGTTTTTCATATCAAAATTGTCTCATAATCATCTAAAAAATTAAATTTAAATTTGATCTTATCAAATAAAATTTAATCTAGATCTATTTACAGAATTATTCTACAACTTGTCTAAACATGCAATTATCATATCTCATATGAATAAATTAAATTAAATTTATTTTCTATTTTTAGATATGATTATAATATTTATAATATCAAAAAATAAAAAATAAATAGATTAAAAATTATATTTAATCAAATAAAAAATATGATTATACTAGACTACACATAGAATAATTCTATACCTAGTCTAGTTGATGTATCTCGTACATATTAGATCTAGATTAATTAATTTTAATTTTTTAATTTTTTAATTTTAGATCTAATCACATATCATATGATATCTAAAATCACTAATTAATTAGATTAAATTAGATCTAAATAAATTTTATAAGAACCTGGCTCTGATACCAATTGAAGGAAAATCCTGATTTTCTGGGATCAGGTTCGTTCAGATCTTATTGGATCGAGAGGCATATTTCAAAAATCACCTCTTAGATCCTAATCAGATCTAATACTTTTTAGATCTAATTTTATGATCTGATTGATAAGAAAATAAAACTAAATTAATTTTACCTTGATTCTGGGTAATCTGATTACCCGTTGATGATCCTGCCAAAGCCCTGAGGTTCTAGATCTAGCCATGCAAGTGCCTGGCCTCTACCGGTATCCACTCAGGCTAAATCTGGAGATCTTCTTCTTCTCTTTCTTTTCTCCAAAAATTAGATCTAGATCTGATTTAGAGAATCTTCAAAACTTCTTTTGAAGATTGCCCGTCGTCTCTGTAGCAGTGCTGCCTTCTTCCTTTTTCGTCAGCCTTTCCTTGCCTGACTCGCACTAATCTGAAGGCCCAACTTCCTTGGGCGTGGAGAGGAGAGAGATGGTCAGATGGTGGCATGGAGAGGGAGAGGGATAGCCTTGGGGCATGGCTCGAAAGAGGAGTTCTTAAAAGTGGGCGCAGATAGAGTCTTTTTATAGACTCTGCTGTGCCATGTAGTGCTGCATCACCCCGGCCAATCACGTTGCTTCATGTAATCAAATCTAAAACTGATTGGTGAGATGACATCACCTGATCCAATCAGATGAGAGATCCATAGGTTCATTCTTAGATGGCACCTAAGACTGGTCAAAGTAGATACCCAAGGGCCACTTAAGTAGAAACCAAGAAGCAACCTGGAGTCCCATCCGTATGGGACTCCAGCATCCCTATCCATGGGCGCACGCTATCTCAGGCATGTGCCCCCTTCTTTCCAATTTCCAG